>JASPKP010005603.1:2500-10000 GCA_030674155.1 Stramonita haemastoma | reverse complement strand
GTTTTATCGTGTGCGCAAGATATTCTGCGTGCGTTCACACAAGGGTGCTCGGACTGTAGTCTCATCCAAAGGACTTTTGGGGGAGTGTGTGCGTGTGCGCATGCGTGCATGCGTGCGCGCCTGTGTGTGCCTGTGCGCGCGTATGTATGTGTATGTATGTGTATGTGTACATGCGCGCGCGAGCGTATGCGTGTGTGTTCAAACGCAAGCACACGCGTGTGTATGATGAAAAAAAGAGTAGGTCATAGTCACATACAAATTATTGATAGCATTTTGCTATAGAAAAGTGATAGCCTCAGTTAACTAAAACGCTTGAAGTGAAAACAATAACAAAAAATGACAACGACTTTAAACAAACACATAAATCGTGATTATAAAATAGGGGCAATAGCGAAATGAGATTTAAACAGAGATTTTGTTCATAATTATAATAGCTCTCCACCCCAACCCCCCCCCCCCCCCCCTCCTCACCCATAAATAAAAGATGAGGCACTAAATGCTATTGCAGAGTGGGAGAGCTTAGCTTTGTGGTCAGAGTGTGAAGACTGTGATCTGATGTTCCAGTTTTGAGCCACCACCACGATGCCCGTTGGAGAGGATTTTTTCTCTGCTAAAGTTTATATCAGTACTGCCTCCATTCCCGCTAAAGTTTATATCAGTACGTACCGCCTCCATTCCTGCTGAAGTTTATATCAGTACTGCCTCCATTCCCGCTAAAGTTTATATCAGTACGTACTGCCTCCATTCCCGCTAAAGTTTATATCAGTACGTACTGCCTCCATTCCTGCTAAAGTTTATATCAGTACGTACTGCCTCCATTCCCGCTAAAGTTTGTATCTGTACCGCCTCCAATTCCCGCTAAAGTTTATATCAGTATACGTTACTGCCTCCATTCCCGCTAAAGTTTATATCAGTACGTACTGCCTCCATTCCCGCTAAAGTTTATATCAGTACGTACTGCCTCCATTCCCGCTAAAGTTTATATCAGTACGTACTGCCTCCATTCCCGCTAAAGTTTATATCAGTACGTACTGCCTCCATTCCCGCTAAAGTTTATATATCAGTTACGTACTGCCTCCATTCCCGCTAAAGTTTATATCAGTACGTACTGCCTCCATTCCCGCTAAAGTTTATATCAGTACGTACTGCCTCCATTCCCGCTAAAGTTTATATCAGTACGTACTGCCTCCATTCCCGCTAAAGTTTATATCAGTACGCACTGCCTCCATTCCCGCTAAAGTTTATATCAGTACGTACTGCCTCCATTCCCGCTAAAGTTTATATCAGTACGCACTGCCTCCATTCCCGCTAAAGTTTATATCAGTACGTACTGCCTCCATTCCCGCTAAAGTTTATATCAGTACGTACTGCCTCCATTCCCGCTAAAGTTTATATCAGTACGTACTGCCTCCATTCCCGCTAAAGTTTATATCAGTACGTACCGCCTCCATTCCCGCTAAAGTTTGTATCTGTACCGCCTCCATTCCTGCTAAAGTTTATATCAGTACGTACTGCCTCCATTCCCGCTAAAGTTTATATCAGTACGTACTGCCTCCATTCCCGCTAAAGTTTATATCAGTACGTACTGCCTCCATTCCCGCTAAAGTTTATATCAGTACGTACTGCCTCCATTCCCGCTAAAGTTTATATCAGTACGTACTGCCTCCATTCCCGCTAAAGTTTATATCAGTACGTACTGCCTCCATTCCCGCTAAAGTTTATATCAGTACGTACTGCCTCCATTCCCGCTAAAGTTTATATCAGTACGTACTGCCTCCATTCCCGCTAAAGTTTATATCAGTACGTACTGCCTCCATTCCCGCTAAAGTTTATATCAGTACGTACTGCCTCCATTCCCGCTAAAGTTGATAAAAGTACTCCCGCTAAAGTTTGTATCTGTACCGCCTCCATTCCCGCTAAAGTTGATAAAAGTACTCCCGCTAAAGTTTGTATCTGTACCGCCTCCATTCCCGCTAAAGTTGATAAAAGTACTCCCGCTAAAGTTTGTATCTGTACCGCCTCCATTCCCGCTAAAGTTTATAAAAGTACTCCCGCTAAAGTTTGTATCTGTACCGCCTCCATTCCCGCTAAAGTTTATAAAAGTACTCCCGCTAAAGTTTGTATCTGTACCGCCTCCATTCCCGCTAAAGTTTATAAAAGTACTCCCGCTAAAGTTTGTATCTGTACCGCCTCCATTCCCGCTAAAGTTTATAAAAGTACTCCCGCTAAAGTTTGTATCTGTACCGCCTCCATTCCCGCTAAAGTTTATAAAAGTACTCCCGCTAAAGTTTGTATCTGTACCGCCTCCATTCCTGCTGAAGTTTATATCAGTACTGCCTCCATTCCCGCTAAAGTTTATATCAGTACGTACTGCCTCCATTCCCGCTAAAGTTTATATCAGTACGTACTGCCTCCATTCCTGCTAAAGTTTATATCAGTACGTACTGCCTCCATTCCCGCTAAAGTTTGTATCTGTACCGCCTCCATTCCCGCTAAAGTTTATATCAGTACGTACTGCCTCCATTCCCGCTAAAGTTTATATCAGTACGTACTGCCTCCATTCCCGCTAAAGTTTATATCAGTACGTACTGCCTCCATTCCCGCTAAAGTTTATATCAGTACGTACTGCCTCCATTCCCGCTAAAGTTTATATCAGTACGTACTGCCTCCATTCCCGCTAAAGTTTATATCAGTACGTACTGCCTCCATTCCGCTAAAGTTTATATCAGTACGTACTGCCTCCATTCCCGCTAAAGTTTATATCAGTACGTACTGCCTCCATTCCCGCTAAAGTTTATATCAGTACGTACTGCCTCCATTCCCGCTAAAGTTTATATCAGTACGCACTGCCTCCATTCCCGCTAAAGTTTATATCAGTACGTACTGCCTCCATTCCCGCTAAAGTTTATATCAGTACGCACTGCCTCCATTCCCGCTAAAGTTTATATCAGTACGTACTGCCTCCATTCCCGCTAAAGTTTATATCAGTACGTACTGCCTCCATTCCCGCTAAAGTTTATATCAGTACGTACTGCCTCCATTCCCGCTAAAGTTTATATCAGTACGTACCGCCTCCATTCCCGCTAAAGTTTGTATCTGTACCGCCTCCATTCCTGCTAAAGTTTATATCAGTACGTACTGCCTCCATTCCCGCTAAAGTTTATATCAGTACGTACTGCCTCCATTCCCGCTAAAGTTTATATCAGTACGTACTGCCTCCATTCCCGCTAAAGTTTATATCAGTACGTACTGCCTCCATTCCCGCTAAAGTTTATATCAGTACGTACTGCCTCCATTCCCGCTAAAGTTTATATCAGTACGTACTGCCTCCATTCCCGCTAAAGTTTATATCAGTACGTACTGCCTCCATTCCCGCTAAAGTTTATATCAGTACGTACTGCCTCCATTCCCGCTAAAGTTTATATCAGTACGTACTGCCTCCATTCCCGCTAAAGTTTATATCAGTACGTACTGCCTCCATTCCCGCTAAAGTTGATAAAAGTACTCCCGCTAAAGTTTGTATCTGTACCGCCTCCATTCCCGCTAAAGTTGATAAAAGTACTCCCGCTAAAGTTTGTATCTGTACCGCCTCCATTCCCGCTAAAGTTGATAAAAGTACTCCCGCTAAAGTTTGTATCTGTACCGCCTCCATTCCCGCTAAAGTTTATAAAAGTACTCCCGCTAAAGTTTGTATCTGTACCGCCTCCATTCCCGCTAAAGTTTATAAAAGTACTCCCGCTAAAGTTTGTATCTGTACCGCCTCCATTCCCGCTAAAGTTTATAAAAGTACTCCCGCTAAAGTTTGTATCTGTACCGCCTCCATTCCCGCTAAAGTTGATAAAAGTACTCCCGCTAAAGTTTGTATCTGTACCGCCTCCATTCCCGCTAAAGTTTATAAAAGTACTCCCGCTAAAGTTTGTATCTGTACCGCCTCCATTCCCGCTAAAGTTGATAAAAGTACTCCCGCTAAAGTTTGTATCTGTACCGCCTCCATTCCCGCTAAAGTTTATAAAAGTACTCCCGCTAAAGTTTGTATCTGTACCGCCTCCATTCCCGCTAAAGTTTATAAAAGTACTCCCGCTAAAGTTTGTATCTGTACCGCCTCCATTCCCGCTAAAGTTGATAAAAGTACTCCCGCTAAAGTTTGTATCTGTACCGCCTCCATTCCCGCTAAAGTTGATAAAAGTACTCCCGCTAAAGTTTGTATCTGTACCGCCTCCATTCCCGCTAAAGTTTATAAAAGTACTCCCGCTAAAGTTTGTATCTGTACCGCCTCCATTCCCGCTAAAGTTGATAAAAGTACTCCGGCTAAAGTTTGTATCTGTACCGCCTCCATTCCCGCTAAAGTTGATAAAAGTACTCCGGCTAAAGTTTGTATCTGTACCGCCTCCATTCCTGCTAAAGTTTATATCAGTGCTGACGCCATTCCTGCTAAAGTTTATATCAGTGCTGACGCCATTCCTGCTAAAGTTTATATCAGTGCTGACGCCATTCCTGCTAAAATTTATATCAGTACTGACGCCATTTCTGCTAAAATTTATATTAGTACTGACTCTGTTCCGGCTAAATTTTATATCAGCACTGCCTCCATTCCCTCTAAAGTTTTTTTTGGGGGGGGACTGGCTCCATTCCTGCTAAAGTTGTTATCGGAACGGACTCCATTCCCATCAAAGTCCTTAGGATGAGACCATAAACTGTGAGGTCCCGTGTTCACGTGAACGCAAGTAGAATATCTCCCACGGGCGTTAAAATGGTTCTGCCTTTTGGAAGAGTGGGGCATTGCGTGCCCCATGGAAATGGATGACATTTTTTGGAGAAAAGAATTGTAACAGAGTACAGATATTTGATCTGCCGCGACTCTGTACAACTTCTCGGCAACAACAGCACGGTCAGACAGTGGGAATGTGGCCTCTTAAAAGAGGCTGCATAAATACTACATTTTACCGCTACGGGCAAAGTGCATGCAGAGGACGGTTTTCGACCAACCCCCAACGATACAGAACATCGCACAATTCACAGGTGTTGATCTAAATTTAGATCCACAACGCTGCCATTGGCTGTTCCCATCGCATGGGAAGTAATCTGATTACCGCCCTGCCACAGAATGAATGCACACTGGTGTTGTGTTTAGGCATCTTTCCTTAATTGAGACTGTAGCTGTGGCTACTTTCATGAGGGGTGAACGTGGCCTATACAAAAATCTCACCATTGGTGAACCCAAGGAACGACAAATAGAACCCAACAAAATAACACGCTGTTGTACTTTGCTTCCAGGGTTGCCATCTTTCTTACTAAGTGCTTACCTGAGCAACACATTAACTATGCAAACGAATTCTGATCTTGTACATTTTTTTGGTCATGCTTAATGGAGTTTAATATCGTTGTTTGGTCCGAGAAAGTAGGTCAGGCTATTTTTTTATGATGCTATTTTTGACATACTTTGATATTTGAAGGTTTTTTTGTTTTTTTTTAAAAAAACTTTTACTGAGTGAATAAGAATGTTTGACTTAAACCCCATGGGTTAACGAAGTCGAGGGTTTAAATCTCAGTATACCCCATGAGGATGCCTGGGGCCTGTCAGTACAAACAGCATCCCTACCCTCTGGAAATTCTGTGCTAGAAATTCTATCCCTCTTTTCTATCCTTCTCTTTGTTTATGCCTTGTTCCATTTCTTCCTGTCCCCTCCTTCTTGTCAATTTTTGTGCCTTCTTGGTCCATTCTCCTGCCTCCCCCCCCCCCCCCAAAGACTTAAAAGACAACAATACTCTCCCATGCAGGAATTAGATGTGCTGGGCCTAGACTTGTCAGGTGCTTAACTGCAGCACAACGCATTTTTTGCTCTCGTGGCAGATGGTGGTGGTTGTGGTCTGGGTGTTTCACAAAGAATATGAGGAAGAATGTCAGCGTTTGGTGAGTTCCAGAAGCAGGAGAGGTGGATCTGGGGTCAAGAGGTCACACACCTGGGGTCAAAAGGTCACACACCTGGGGTCAAAAGGTCACACACCTGGGGTCAACAGGTCACACAACTGGGGTCAACAGGTCACACACCCTACCTGAAAGCGAGACAGAGAGGGTTCAATCCCTATTTAAACCTGAACTGGTTTTTTCCTTTAGTGGTGGTCTGGGTACTAGTCTTATGGGAGGATACGATAAACCAAAGTCTTGCATGATACACAGATTTAGTGCCCATGCAAGAACCCACAGAAACAAAAGAGTTGTCCTTGGAAAAGTTCTGTAGCAAAAAACCCACGCACTACTCATGGGGACACAAATACACATTCAGACTGAAAAAAAAAAAACAATAAAAAAAACCACCACCAACCCCCCCACCACCAATCCCCCCCCCCTTCAAAATGGGTGGTGCTGTTCTTGTGGCAACATGCTCACCCCAAGAAGGAGCAAGCCTGAATTTCACAGAGAAATCTACCATGGGTGAAAATCTACAGTGCTTCTACCTGGTCAAGACAGGATAGCAAAACGAGATAAAAAACAACAAACCCCAAACCAAACCAAAAACAACAACATAAAACCAAACCAAACCAAAACCAAAACAAAAAGCCCTCTTGTGTTGGTTCTGGCAAATGTTATCTCGTGCCATTGCTTACCTCAGCAACTAATCAGCCATGCAAATTAATTCAGATGGTGTCACTGTTTTCTTACGCTTCGTTGCCTCCAGTGTCAATGTCTTGTTGTGGAAAGTAGGTCAGACTGTTGTTCATTGACACAGACTCACTTAACTGATCAACACTCGAGCCAAAGAAATTGTTTTTCTTTTCCTTGGCTACTAAAGCTCCAAGGTTCATCAATGGTGAGATTTTATGCATGTGACCCTTTACCCACTACAAAGGTAGCCATTTTTTTTAAATTTCGGAAATAATTTTTAAACATCCCACCAGTCATGCATACATTATGTAATTTAATGTTTCACCCATTCCTAACAACATGAAATGGAAGAATTATCCTTCCTCATTAAGGCAGAACAGGTTTTGACATGAACATAAGATCTTTGCATGCTTTCGCACCTTGGTTTATAGTCTCATCCAAAAGACTTTGAGGGCAGTGGAATTTGTGTTATTGTTAACTCCAGTGCAATTGCGTTGCTTATTCAATGTACCCTCTGAAAATAAAACTTTGACTTCAACTTTGACTTATACTTTCCTCTGTGAAAACACAAGCACTGGCTTGCATCGAGAGCAGAGTAAGTTAAACCGTGGTAACTACAGGAACAGGTGTTTCATGATCTATGTGCTCATAGGGGAGCAAGGCATCAGAGATCTCAGTTTCTCTGGAGGCCAGCATATTGAGGGTGGAGCCTATCTCCTCTCCCTCGCTGCTTTACCTTCACTGACCCGAGAGAGGACAGGTACCCATTGACAGCTGGGTGAGTTGGGGGACTGAACTAAAGCCAAGGTGTGCAAACGGTCACCCATCTACTTGGTAACCACGCTCAATGCTTCTTAACACTGGCTGGGGGAAGGCAGGTGCTCTGATAACTGAGC
>JASPKP010005602.1:0-15619 GCA_030674155.1 Stramonita haemastoma | reverse complement strand
AAAAACAAAAAAAAAAATTTTTTCTCTCCAACGAAAAAATTTTGGATGCGCTTGGCCCGACTTTTTTAAGGCGCAAAATTTGGAAAACGTAAGCAAAAGAAATTTTTCGATCATATGACAGAAAAAAAATAGTTGCCGCTGAGCTTAAGAAGAAGAAGGGTTGTTTAAATGAAGAAAATTTAAAAAAAATACCTTAAAAATTTTTCCCTTAACCAAGTAAACAAATTTTTTAAATCGGCCAACCAATAAACCCAAACCCAAACCCAGCCAAAAATTTAACCCCCCAGCACGCAACCCTCCCAACCAATTGCCCAAACCCAAATTAAAAACCCAAAACCAAACCCAAAAACCATGCAACCAACCAACCCCCAAACCCAAAACCACCCACCCAACCCAAACCCAACCCCCCAAACCCAACAAACCCCCCAAAAAAAAAAAAAAAAACAAAAAAGAAAATTGGGTCCCCCCTAAGAAAGTCTATTTTTTGGGGGTCCCTTTAGATTTCCTAATCCATTTGTTCAATCCAATCCCCCAATATGTCAACCCCCCCCTTTAAAAAAACCAGCCCAAAACTCAAATCGACCGAAAAAAAAAAAAATCGAATCTAAACGACAAAAAACTCGATCAAAAAAGTCAAAGTAGACGTACGGTTAAAAAGGGGAAAAGGTAAGGGCCTTGGGGGAAAAAGAATTAAGTGAGTTTTAAAAAACAAGTGTATAGCCCTTTGGTCTCCAAAACAACGAGTAAGTTAGTCTTCAGTCAGTCAGAAAAAGGCCCGGCTAGGGGAGACAGACAGGCAGGCAATTGGGCAGTCAGAAAAAAAGAAAGAAAGAAAGAAAAAAAGAAGGAAAAGGGAAAGGGAAAGGGAAAGGGAAAGGGAAAGGGAAAGGGAAAGGAAAAAAAGAAAAAAGGAAGAGAGGAAAAGGGGGTGAAGGAAGGAAGGAAGGAAGGAAGGAAGGAAGGGGAAAGGGAAAAAGGAAGGAAGGAAGGAAAGGGGAAAGGGAAGGGCGGACGGACGGACGGGCGGACGGAAAGGACGGGAGGGAGGGGAGGGGGGGGGGAAGGAGGGAAAAGGGAAGGGAAAAGGGGGGGAACGGACGGACGGACGGACGGGGAGGACGGACGGGGGGGGAGGAAAGGGAAAGGGGGAAGGGGGGAAAGGGAAGGGAAAGGGAAAGGGAAAAAGGAAGGAAGGAGGAAGGAAAAAAAAAAAGAAAGAAAGAAAAAGAAAAAGAAAGAAAGATAGAAAGAAAAAAAAGAAAGAAAGAAAAGAAGGAAAAGAAAGAAAGAAAGAAAGAAAAGGGGAAAAAAAGGGGAAAAAAGGAAGGAAGTAAAAAAAAGGGAAAGGGAAAGGGGGAAAAAAGGAAAGAAAAGAAAAAAGAAAGGGGGAAAAAAAGAAATCAAAAAGCAGAAAAAAACTATTTAAAAGAAACCCCAAAAAATAGATTTAGAATAGGAAAAGGTCAACATTGGTGATCCAGTTTCCCACTCCCTTTTTGCTTCCCTTTACACCCCCAAATTTAATACCCCCCCTTTCCCCCCTACCCCCCCCCCCCCCCTTTTTTTTCCCCCGCCCCCCCTGAAACCCCTCAGCCCCTTTTCCCCCCCCCCCCCCCTTTAAAAAAATTGCCCTTTTAACCCCCTTCCCCCTTTTTCCCCTTTCCCTTCGCAAAAAAAGCCGCAGCAGCGAAAAAAACAGCAAAAACAAAAAAAGCGACAGCGATAGCTGGGGGGGGTGGCGGTTTGGGGTTTTTCAGGCAGCGGGAAACAGCAGCCCCGTAACAACAGCAACAAAATAACAAAGTATAAGTAAAAAATTTAAAAGAGGTATGTTTGCACCTAATGATTTGGGGGGGACTTCCCCCGCGTACAAAAAATAAAAAAAAGTAAACTCGGAAAAAAAAGTCGTTTAACAATAAAAATTTCCCAAAATTTTTTAGCACTCTGTCAAAAGGGGGTTTTTTTTTTTGGGGGGGGGGGGGGGGGGAGGGGGGTTGGGGGCGTCCGGGGGTATTTTTCTCTGTTTGTTGAAAAATTTTCCCCCTGTTTATGTCGGTTTTTTTCTCCCCCCTCTGTCTCTAAAAATTCCGGGACGGTTGCGTGCCACTCTCTCTCTCTCTCTTTTCTCTCTCTCTCTCCTCTTCTCTCTCTTTTTTCTCTCTCTCCCCCCTCTCTCCCCCCTCTCTCTCTCTTTGGGGGGCCAATTACGTTTTTTTGAAGGCCCAAGCGCGCTGAAATCGCTCTAGTGTTTTTAAAAATTTAAAATAGCTAGTTTTTAAGTGTCAAAAAATTTTTTCATTGATTGTATTAGAAGATCAAAAGGAGGGGGCATATCCTTTCGGGTTTCCCAGAGCCGTGTGTGGGCATTTGCCGCATTTTCCCCCACCTTCACCCCCAAACGGGAAAAATTTAAATCATTTTTGAGAAACTCATTTTTTTTTGGGGAAAAAACCCGGGGGGGGGGGGGTTTTTTCCTGTTAGGACCCCCCCCCCTTTTTTTTTGGGGGGGGGGGCCCCTTTTTTTGCGGTGTGGTGAGGGGGGAAACCCCAACCCGGGGGAAAACCCCCCTCCAGCTCCTGGATCTACTGGCCGCAAGTGAGGCAGCCCTTTTTGGGTTTGGGGGGTTTTGGGGGGGTTGGTCTTTTGCCCATCACGGGGTACAGCTTCCAAAAAACCCGGTTTTTGGTGATGTGCCCCCTTTACCAAAGGGTACGCATCCCCCGGGGTGGCCGGATTCCTCTTCTGCTGGTTTTCCTAAGGAACGCCCCTTTAACCCAGGAACCCCCAAAACGAGAAAGGGAAAACCTGCTGAAAAAATACAACGGACAGTTTGAAGAATGGGAAAAAAATTTTTAACAGCAGTGGGGGGTGTTTTTGGAAAGAAAAAAATGTGTACCCCGAAACGGGGGCTTGGACAATTTAGAACTAAAAATTTTTTACTTTTAAAAAAGCCCCAAAACAAAAATTTTTAGTTAGGGTTAAAAAAAGGGAAAAAAAAATCTAAAAATCTAAAAGGGAAAAAGGCCCCGACGAAACAAGGGTTTTTTTTTTATGGTTTAGATAAGGAAGTGATGAGTCTGGAGCTGACTGTGAGGGGGTTTTGGAAAAAAGGGGTTTTTTCAGAAAAAAATGGAGGGTTTGCAGATGTGAAATTCGATAGAGTGCACAGGATAAATTCAAAAAACCCAAAAATTCCCCCTTATTGCTAGGTTTTGTTTTTATCAAGTTTTAAACTTAGATACTGAAGGAAAAGACGCGGTGAAGGGTTAAAAGGGTTTTCTTTTTACAAAAATTTTTCCCAAGCTGTTAGAAAAATTAGAGAAAAAAAACCCGTATTTGAAAAAGTCCCGGGGGAAAAGGGAAAAAAAAATTTTTAGAAGATCTTTAAAAAAATTTTATCATTGGTTTTGGGGAAAAAGGGGGCCCCCTTCCCCTGATCTAGAAAGAAAGGAATAGCTTGTTGGCCGGCCCATTTAAAAAAACGTACGGTGGAGGCAATTCAAAGGGGGGGGGGAAAAAAAAAAATAGAAGTTTTCCCGGGCTTTAAGGTCAGACTGATAAACCCCCTAAGCCCCGGCCCCTTTTTTTCTGTTTTTAAGTGAGATTGCACAGCGCGTGGCCCCCGCCCCCCAAGGAGCCCCCGACAAAAACCCTGTTTTTCTTGGTTGGGTTAGCCCCCCAACCCCCCAAAAAATCTATGAGTCTGTTGGGGGGGCCTTGTTTTTAAAAAAAAAGTCTTCTTTTTTAAAGATGATCTTGGTACTGTTGAAAGTATTAAAATTCCCCGGGGTTTTTCTATTAATTTTTAAATTTTTGAAAAAATTTTTTGTGTAGATGATGTAGTAGATCAATGGATTTTGACATTTACCAAAAAAAAAAAATTAAAAAAAATTTTTTTTTTTTTGTCTTTGGGGAAAAATTTAAAGGGGGGGTTTTCAAAAATTTTCCGTGGGGGTTTTGTAAAAATATTGTGCGTAGCTTCGTTTTATTTTTTTTTTACAGAAAAAGTTTTTCCCCCAAGATATTCAGCCAGTGTGTTTAGTGGGGTATAAAAGGGCCCCTTTTTTAAAATCGGGCAATTAAAAAAAGCCATTTTAAAGGGGGGCGATCAGGGGGGGGGGGGGGGTAGTTTGTTTCATAAGCATGGTTTGTGTCTTGGGGGAAAAAGTTTAGATGTTCCAATTTTTCCCAAAAATTTTTTTTTTCTCTGTGACAAATCTTGTTGTGTACTTCAAAAAAAAGTTTTGCTTGTATGTGTGTATAACCCCCCGAAGGTTCTCCTTTTTATAAAAAAGTTTGATTTTGATAAAAAAGGGTTTTTTTTTGTTGGTTTTAAAATTTAGTCATTGTGCTGTTACTTTGGATGAAGTTGATTTTTAAATTTTTGTGTGGAGACTTAAATAGCAGGACATCAAATTTTTTTTTGTCATCTTTTGGGGGGAAAAAAATGTATTTTTTGTTTTATAGTAAAAGCATGTCTTTTTAGTGGTAAACGGTATTCTGAAAATTTGTTATCAATTTAAAATTTTTGGGAGGTTATTATTGAATTTTTTTGTACGGGGGGTTTTTTTTTCCCCAAATTTTTAAGGGGGGTGTAATGGGATCAGCAAAAGGGGGGGTTTTCCTTTATTTTTATGGAGGATGCGTGTTAATGATTTTTTTTTTAGTGTTTTTATGATTTGTTCTCTAGTTTTTTTAATTATGTTTTTTTTTTGTTGCTGAAAAAATTTTTATTCAGATCACCTTCCCGTTGAATTACATATTAATCCTTGTGTAAAAAAATTTTTTAACAGTGAAGAGCCACTGTGGTGGGGGAAAAAAATTGTGTGGGATGAAAAAAACTTATTTTTTAAAAAGGTAATTTTTTTTTTTGGGGGGACTGTGTGAAATTTTTTTAAGTGCTTACAGATGATTGATGGGAACTTTAAAGGGGAACTTAGATTTGTTTAAGATTGATAAAGGCCCCGGCTAAAGTATACGAAAAAGGTCATTTTAAAAAAGGTTTTTCCTAATGCTACATGGTTTGATAATGTAAAAAAGTATGAATATAGAGTAAGAAAAGTTGAAGACTTACCGAAAAACGTTAAAGAACGAAGAAAAAACCCAGGTACTGCTTTTTAAGAAAGGATTTAAATCTGCTAGAAGGAAAAAAGGGAAACAGTATAATATGTATTATTTGCAGACAGGGTGTCTTCAATTTTCTAAGTCCAGTTCTGGAAGAGTTTAAAGAGGCATCATTTGAAATAGTCAGCCAAAGAATAGTATTCAGTTGAAGTTGGTTTCAACATTTAAAAAACCCTGCTGGAGAAAGATTCATCAGAAATCCATAAATGCTAATGTTGACAGTGAAAGTGGGAAGATTTTGATCGTCCAATATCAAAAGGTGAAAATATTGGGCATTAGAAAACTAAAGAATGATAAAGCAGCAGGTCCTGATAAAAAAAGGGGGGAAATTTGTAAAAAATGGAGGTGAAAATGTAGTGCTTTTTCTTCAAAAATTGTTTAACAAAATCTTTGAGTGGCCTTTTCCCAGAAAATTGGACTGAATCTATAATCCTAACTTACACAAAAAGGGTGATGTTGATAACCCTAAGATACGGGGGGAATCTCTCAAGTGACATAAGTAGTAAGTTGTATTGTATTTTCATTAATAATAGATTACAAGAATGGTTATGAAAAATGATATTACGGTAAACACCGCTGGTTTTAGAGAGGAACTTACTATAGACATATGTTTACTCTGCTTTGTTTGTTCAGAAACAGTTTACCATAACCGTAAAAATTATGTGGCATTTTTTTACTTTGAAAAGGTTTGATTCTGTTAATAGAAATTGTTGTGGCCTATTCTCCCCAAAAATGGTGTGAGGGGTTAAAATTTTTACGTTTTTGAGAGCGTATCGAATGTCAAAAGCAGAAAAAGATGTGGTACTAAACTGATGACTAAAATACTGTACCAAAGGTGTTAAACAGGGCGATTATGTAGCCCCTTTTTGTTTTCTGTTTTCATTAATGAGTTAGCCAGAAAGTATCAATAATGGAAACATGTGCCACTTTCTCCCCAAAATGTCACAGAATTGTTTATTCTTTTCTTGCTGATGATGTTTCCTGCTATCTGAAACAGTTGTTGGCTTACAAAAGATTTTAAAAGCTTGAGCATTTTCTGCATCGGCTCTTGATTTAAGGTTAATTGAATAAGAGCAATATCGTTGTATTCAGAAAAGGTGGTCATTTCTGTTCATGAAAAATGGTTGTACAATGGAAAATTTTGCCTGTGATTAAAGTATATTTTAAAAATTGGAATCTGTTTTTTACAAAACTTAGTTTTACAACTGCATGTAAAGATCTGGCAAGTGAGGTAACGAAGCTTGTTATTGGTTTTGAGAAATTTTCGAATATTGAATAAAAACTCCTTTGACTTGTTCATTAAAAAAATTTTATGCCCCAAAAAAACACTGTGCTATTGGGCAGAATTTGGGGTTTGGATGCAGCTGTAAAAGCATTGTGAATCAGTGCACCTCTTTGCTTTAAAGCAGTTTTAGGCTTAGTTTTACGAACGCCCAATGTCTTGTGTATATGAAACTAAAAGAATTTTCCCTCTTGTTAATGCTGCTGTAAGATGTATTAATACTGGATTAAGATTCTACATATGGTGAGAAAAGGCTACCTTTTTAAATCTTACAAGATGCTTTTAGATCTAGATGTGAAAGGGAAAAAAAAAAAATGGGCTACAAAATACGCACCTGTTTATGTGAACTCGGTTTTGGATTTGTTTGGTCAGTCAAGGTCTTGGAAATTGTCGAGAATTTATAAACACTTTCAGACAAAGACTGATTGACTGCCGATGGCAGCAATGGAATTATCATATACAAACCAGTGAAAGGTATAAATGTATAGGACAATTTATAAGTAACATGATATAAAAACCTTATTTAAAGTTGTATGGGACTACATTTGAAAAGAATTATGTAAAAGTTTAGACTTGGTGTATCAGATATAAATGTTCATAAATTCAGATACAGAGGATATGATGTTGATGACCTCAGGTTACTATGCCCTTTTATGTAAGCAAGCACCTGAAAATGAGGTGCATTTTGTGCTGTGCTGTCCAGTGTTAGGGGGATGTTAGGCAGAGTTACATTCCTGTGAAATATAGAAAGCAGCTAATTATTTAGACTCTGTTTACTCATGGCATAAGTCAGCTGAGGTTGTGCGCAGCCCCCACTCTATATTTGTGTAAACCCTTTAGAATAAGAGTATTTATTATCGTAAGTCATATTTTTGCTACTTTTTTTGTTGCTATACAATTTGCTGTTTTCATTGCTGTTGTTTTTATTCCACCAAAACACTAAGCAGTTTGGCAACCCTTCATGTATGGGCCAATGGCCTTTTTGTGAATAAACTTTTCGAGTTCGAGTTCGAGTTCGAGTTCGAGTTCGAGTTCTCTCCCCTCTTCTCTCTCTCTCTTCTCTCTCTCTCTCTCTCTCTCTCTCTCTCTCTCCTCTCTCTTTTCTCTCTCTCCTCTTCTCTCTCTGTGTCTTGTCTCGGGTCTTGTCTCTCTCTGTCTCTGATCTGTATCTCTCTCTCTCTCTCTCTCTCTCTCTCTTCTCTCTCTTCCTCTTTTTCTCTCTGTTTGTTCTTTAATTATTGCGCCTTTTTTGTTTTGTTTCGTTTTGTTTTGTTTTTGTTGGTTTTTTTGTTTTTTTTTTGTTTTGTATTTTTTTTAAAAAAAAATATATTTTATTTTTTTTATTAATCAAATCAAAATCATCATTGATTTTTTACTTCTTTTTTCGTTTCTGAATGAGTGCCTTTTTATGCATTCCCCTTAATATTGTATCTCTGTCTATTTCTCACCTGTTGTTTGATACTGGTAAGGTTTTTTTTTGCTTTGGTAATTGGTCATTATAATTGTTCTTGTTTAGTTGAGGCTATCTTTTTTTTGATGTTATCCTGAAAAGGGGGGGACTGGATGTAAAAAAGCACATGAGTGCTTATCTATCATCCTCGAATAAAAGAATTTGCCTTGCCTTGCCTTGCCTTCCCTTGCATTGCCTTGCCTTGTCTCTCTCTCTCTTCTCTCTTTCTCTCTTCCTCTCTCTCTCTCTCTCTCTCTCTCTCTCTCCCCTCTCTCTCCTCTTCTCTCTCCCTTCCCCTTCTGTGTCTCTGCCTCTCTCTGTGTCTCTTTTCCTCATCTCAATGATTTCAGAAATCAAATTTTTAAATGATTGTGTTGATAGACCTTTACACGATCTCTTAAAGCGGGAAAAAGAGACAAAAATACTGTTCCTAATATATCTTTCACGCCATCAATAAGATGAAAAAACATGTTTTTTTAAATGTTACGTCACAAAGAAAGACAAGGGTTATCATATGGTATGATTTTTAGTAGTATGTATATCGACTTTTTTTTTTTTAGACATAAGAAAGCTACATTAAGCAATACTAAAATTTGTTGATTCACGTGTCTTATTATATATTTGTGCAGTGTTTCATTTATTCCTTGGGAAGAAATTGGCTTTGGTATTATGCATTTTCTTTGGTTTAAAGCCCACTGTGGTACTGCCAATTTCCCTACCCAACCATGAATAATGGCCTAAGGGCCAGGTACAAAATTTCAGAGTTTAGAGTCCTCTGTCACTCTCTCTCTCTCTCTCTCCTCTCTCTCTCTCTCCTCTCTCTCTCTCTCTCTCTTCTTCTTCTCTCTCTCTCTTGTGTTTCTCTCTCTCTCTCTCCCCTCTGTCTCTCTCTCTCTCTTCTCCCCTCTCTCTCTCTCTCTCTCTTCTCTCTCTCTTCTCTCTCTTCTCTTTTCTCTCCCCTCTCTCTATTCTCTCTCTTCCTCCCTCCCCCTCCCCCCCTCCCTCCCTCTCTTTCCCCTCTTCTCTTCAAATTACAAGGTTCGGTTTCTTTCCTTTCTGTGTCTTGGTATTTGCAAAACTAGTAGTTGAAAAAGCCTCGGCTAGTGACCACTTTCCACTTTCCAGCCATCCAAGATTTGTAAGTTGTTACGTTACCAAAGTTTTACTGGTTTTCTTTTTGTTTTTTTTGTTTTGGTTTTGTTCTACTGCTTGTGAAAGTATTGGTAATCGATAGATCGAGTGCTTTGCCCGTGGGGGGTGTTGAATCTTTTACTTGAGTAGGTGACTGACTTTTTCACACCCACACACACGCACTAAGGCATTACTTTTCGTCGTCTTACGCGTAAGGGTCGTCGGAGAAAATGCCATTATGTATGCATTCAGAAGTTAACGAACTTTATAGTTTTTGGGTTTTTTTGTTTTTTACATGAAAAGACAGTAGCGTGCACGAAAATTTACATGCGTGTTGCGCATTAAATTGCGGACATCTGCATACAACATGCGCGCTTTTCGATCGCGAACGTACACACACACAAACACACACACACGCACATAGAAGAGAGAGAGAGAGAGAGAGAGAGAGGAGAGAGAGAGAGAGGAGAGAAGGGAGAGAGAGAGAGAGGGGAAGAGAGAGAGAGAGGAGAGAGGGAGAGACAGACAGAAAGACAGACAGGGCAGACAGACAGGACAGACAGACAGACAGACAGACAGACAGAAGACAGACAGACGACAGACAGACAGACAGACAGACAGACAGAGAAACAGAGAGAAACAGAGAGACAGACAGAGACAGAGATACAGAGACAGAGACAGAGATAGACGGACAGACAGTAGAGACAGACAGAAACATACAACCTAACATACATATAGAAGTATAAAAATATTTTTGTAAAAAGTAAATAAACATGTATACAACATAATTATATAACACAACACACACATAAAAATTTTAACATATATATTGGGTGTGTGTGTTGTGTGTGGTGGTGTGTGGTGTGTTTGTGTGTGTGTGTGGTTTGTGGTGGGGTTTGGATGTAGGTCGATGTATATACAGACGAAATATTTTAGCAAATTCACATAGCACGCATGCCACAGATAAAATTAAACCCCAACACGGGCACACACATTCATTTCTTTTTTTTGTGTATGAGTGTGTTTGTATGTGTGTGGGCGCAGCCGCGCGCGGGCGGTGTGTAGGGGGTGTGTGTTTGGTGTGTGGGTTGTGTGTGTGTGTGTTGGTGTGTTGTGTGTGGTGTGTTTGGGGGGTTGGGGTTGGTGGTGTGGTGTTTTGGTAGGGGTGTGTGGGGTTTTGGGGGGTTTGTGTGTGTTGTGTTTGTGTGTGTGTGGGTGGGGGGAAAGTGTGTGTTTGGTGGTTGTTGTGTGGTGTGTGTGGTGTTTGGTGTGTGTGTTGGTGTGTGTGGGGTTTTTGGGTTTGTGTGTGTGTGTTTTAAAGCACTTTTTTTGTGTCTTTGTCTTACGGATTTTTTCGTATCAAGCCCCCTGTCCTTGAAAAACTTCAGTTTTTGTAAAAAATTTACTTCCCTATATATAAAAAAAGTAAAAAGTAAGTTTTGGAAAATCAGAAAACTTGTTATTTCATCTTTTTTTTTTTTTGTAAGGGGGTGGGGGGGGGGGGGGGGTTTTTTTTTATCATCGTAAAATCGATCATCGATGTTTTCTGTTCGTACACTCGTTTTGCCCTTTCCGTAATATTTCTGTCTGTCTCCTGTCTGTTGTTTGTCTGTTTGCCTGTCTTTTTTGCTGACTGTATGTTGTCTATTGTCTGTCTGTTTTTCTGTCTATCTGTCTCTTTTTTGTTGGTCGGTCTATCTGTCTGTCTCCTTCTCCCCTTTTTGAGGTTTTTTTGTCCTCCCCCTTCTGTCGCCCCCCTGTCTGTTTGTTTCTGTCGGCTGCTGTTTGTTGTTGTCGTCGGTCTGTTTGTCTTTGGTTATCGTTGGTTTACCCCTTGTTGGATCGTCTCTCTCTATTGTCTGATTTTGCTTCTGTGTTGTCTCTTGACTGTTTAAATTTCCCCTTCTCTGTCTTTCTGCGTTTTTTTTTTGTGTCGTTGTATGTCTGTTGTTTGTCTGTCTGTCGTTTTGGGGTCTGTCTTTTTTCTATTTGTCTATCTGCCTCTGTCTCTCCCTCTCTCTCTCTCTTCTTCCCTTTCTCTTCTCTCATCTCTCTCCCTTTCCATCCCTCTCTCTTCCTCTTTTTCTTTGTCTCTGCTGTCTCTCTTGTCTCTCACTCTCTCCTTTTCTCTCCCTCTATTCCCCCTTCGCTCTCTTTTCTCCCCCTTCCCCCCCCCCCCCCCCCCCCCTCTCTCTCTCTCTCCCCTCTCCTCTCTCTCCCCTCCTCCCTCTCTCTGCTCTTTTCCCCCCCCCCTCTTTCTTTATTTTTCACTCTGAATTACCCCCCCACTCCTTCAGTCGTCTTTATTTTAACCCCCTTCTACATTTTTTCTTCTCTTCTTTTTCATCCTTTTATTCTTTTTTTTCTTCCAAAAAACAAGGCAACGCAAGATCATAAAAAACCTGATGAAGAAAATTTTAGGATCTTTTAGACGGATCTTCTAAAGAGGGGGTTCCAAGTCACATAACCCCCCTTTTCTCACACCGTCTCTCTCTTCTCTCTTGCTCTCTTGTCTCTCTCTGTTTTCTCGTCTCCCTGTCTTCTCTCTCTCTCTCTCTCTCTCTCTCTCTTCTCTCTCTCTCTCTCTCTCTCTCTCTCTCTTCTCTTCTTCTTCCAGAAAATGCTAATTCAAGATGTTATTAAAATTTTTTTGCTTTTTTACGTAATTATATGCTATTTCCCCAATTTTCCCTAGACATTTTTTTTGTGTTTGGTTTTTTTTTCATCAGTTTATAAAATTGTGAAGAGTAGGGGAATTTCCAAAGTTCTCCCCTTTTCTTTTGTCTCTGTCTCCGTTTTGTCTGTCTGTCTGTCTGTCTGTCTTCTCTGTCTCTGTGTTCTTTCTCCCCTTTTTTCCCCTGATGTTATCCCTGAAAAAGGGCGGGGACTGGATTAAAAAAGCCTGGTGTTATCTTTATCCTCGAATAAAAAAATTTTTTCCCCTTTCCTTTCCCTTTCCTTTTCTCTCCCCTCTTCTCTCTTTTCTCTCTCTCCCCTCTCTCTCTTCTCCCCTCCCCCCTCTCTCTCTCTCTCTCTCTCTCTCTCTCCCCTCTCTCTCTCTCGGGTCTCTCTCTGTGTCTCTCGTCTCTTTCTCTCACTGTCTCCTCTGTCTCTCTCTGTCTCTGTCTGCTCTATTGTTGTCTGTCTGTCCCCTCACTCTCTCACCCCCCCTCCCCCCTTTCCCCCTATCTCTTTTTCTTTCCCTCTTGTAACAGCGTTTCGAAAGTGAAAAAAGGGGGACACCCAAGGGGTTTTAAAGGGGGAATTGAAAAAGGTTTTCCCCTTCGTCTTCAATCCCACCCCCTACCCCCCCCTTTTCACCCCCCCCCCCCCCAAACCCCCCCCCCCTTCCCCCCTTTTTTTCCCCTTCCCCTGGCATTTTGTTTTTCTTGGGGCCGTCTTTTTTGAGTGGACAAGTTTAGTCAGGCTTGTTGTAGACCACCCAAAAAAAAATTTTCCCCCGGGAGTTTTCTGGGGGGGGTTTTTTTTTTGTTCTTTTTTTTTTTTTTCAACTCGTAAGTGTCTAAAAATTTCCCTTGAAGTTCGGAACCCAAAAGAGACACAGCTTCAGCTCTTTTGGTGTGTGTGGTTGTGTGTGGGGTGTGTGTTTTGTGGTGTGGGTGTGGTGTGTAAAGTGGTGTGTGTTTTGTGGTGTTTGTGGTATGTTTTTTTGGGGTTTTGGTTTTTTTGTATGTTTTGTGTATGTGTGTGCGTTGGTGTGGTGGGGTTTTTTTGTGGGGTTTTTTGTGGTGTTTTGTGGGGTGTGTATGTGTGTGTTTGTCGGAGGGGGGGGTTAGGGGGTAGCAATCAGATTTGGAAGAAATTCCCGATTTTTTTTTGGTTTTTTTGGGGGGTATTTTTTTTTTTTTTGGGTTGTTGTTTTTTTTTTTTTGGGGGGTTTTTTTTTTAAAAAAAGGGGGAAAAAACCATGGTTGGAGGGGGACGCGGAAGACGAACAGGAGGGGAGGGGGTCTGGGGGGGTAAGGGGAGAAAAGGGGAGAGAGAGAGAGGAGAGAGGGGGGAGAGAGAGAAAAAGGGAGGAGAAAAGAGGAGAGAGAGAAAGGGGAGAGACTGAGAACAGAGAGACAGGAGACAGAGAAGAAGAGGAGCAGAGAGAGCCAAGAGAGACAGAGATCAGGGGAGACAGGGAGCGAGAAAAGAAAAGAAGACAGACAGACAGACAGAGAGACAGGAGTAAAAACAGACAAACAAAAATACATACAAAAAAAGGTAGTTTAAGGGGGCCCCAATAAAGGGACAGAAAAAACAACAGACAACAGACAAAAGACGAACAAAAAAAAAATTTTTCCAGCGGACCCCCCCACACCATTGCGCAACGTTTTTTTTTTCACAAAAAATTTCCCCTGGGGGGAAAAGGCCCCCGGATTTGAATCCCGTAGGGGCTAATTTTTGTTTTTTTTTTAAAAAGCTGCGAAAAGCCTAGTCCCGGGGTTTAAAATTTCAGTGTAGAAATCAATGGAAAAACAGAACCCAACAGGGGAAAAAAATGCATTGTAAAATCTTGCAGATGCCATTTTGCTGCTGCTGCTGTTTCTGCTGTTGTAGTGTACTACTACACTATTAACGTGCTGCTGCTTGCTTGCTGCTGCTCCCCTACTCTATATACTACTGGGTGGGGTTTTTTTCTGCTGTGCGCTGCGCTGCTACTATATATTTTGCTGCTGGGTTTTAATACTACTAACTACTTTATAATTTTATTTTTATTATTATTATTTTTTAAATTTTTTATTTTTTTTTTTTATTATCATTTAAATTTTCCCTTATTTTTTTTACTACTATTTCTACTATCGTTTTGTTTTTGGGTTTTTTTTTTTTTTTGATTTGGGGGTTTTTGTTTCTTTTGGTTGGTTGGGGGCTGGTTTTGGGGTTTGGTTTGGGTTTTGGGGGGTTTGGGTTTGGTTTTTTGGTTGGGTGGGTTTGGGGGGGGGTGGGTGGTTGGGGGGGGTTTTGGGGGGTTGGTTTTTTTTTGGTTTTGGGTTTTTTTATTTTTGGGGGTTGGTTGATCGGGGGGTAGGTTTGGGGTTTTTTTTGGGTTTGTTTATTGGATGGTCGGGGAGGGGGCTGTTTTCTCCCCCCCCGTGAAAGTTTGCTGTGGGGTCCATCGGACGAACCGGGCTGTAGTACGTCAAAAAAAATCCTTTCCCCGTTAATTAATTAAGGATTGGGGTTTCAAGAGCGTTTTTCAAAGACCTGAACCCCCCCGCAGCAGTCGGTCTGTTTTTTTCGGGCCCCCTTGTGATGCCAATGAATAAGGAGGGATGAGAAGGGGGAAAAATACAGCCTCAGGATACGATGATAAAAAAAACCCGAGTAAATTTTTTGGGGGGGGGGAGAATTTAGAAGTAATGACCCCGGGGGGGGGAAAAGATTTCGGGGGCCCTCACAGAAAAAAGGGGGGGAGCAAATTTACCCCCCATGTCCAAAAAAAAAAAAAAAACCAAAAAAAAACCCCAAAAATTTTTAAACAAACGAACCCGAAAAAAAAAAACACACAAATGCATCAAAACAAAAAAACCCCCAAAAAATCCCGACATTTCCACCCCCACCCAAAAAAAAACACAGCCGTGCGCGGCGTGCACACACCCAAAAACACAACAGACAAAACACAACAACAAAAAACCAAAAAAACAGGCACCCCCGCACACACACACAAACACACGTAAAAAAAACGGGGAAAAAACACACCACACACAGAGAACACACCCCAAAAAAAACCCCAAAAGCACAGACTAAAACACCCCCCCCACCCACAAACCCCAAAACATCACACAAACATAAATAACCCCCACCACCCCCATCCCCACCCGCCCAATCCCCCCCCCCCCCCCCCCCACCAACCCCCCCCCCCACCCCCCCCCCCCCCCACACACCAAAAACCCAAACCCCAAAAAAAAAAAAAAAACCCGAAACACTAAAATGAAATTTTGTAGAAAATTAAATTTTTCCGGGCAATTGGGCAATCCCCCTGCATTTGTGTTTGAAACGTAATATGTACCAAAGCCCCCCCGAAGTCCCTGGGGCGGCTGAGGAGAGAGAGAGAGAGAAGGAAAAAAGGAGAGGAGAGAGAGAGAGAGAGGGGAGAGAGGAGAGAGAGGAGAGGAAAGGGGGGGGGGGAGAGGGGAGAGAGAGAGGGGAGAGAGGAGAGGGGGGGGGGGGGAGAGAGAGAGGGAGGAGGGGGGGGGGAGAGAGAGAGAGAGAGGAGGAGAGAGAGAGAGAGAGGGGGGGGGGGGAAAAGGAGGAGAGAGAAAGGGGGGGAGAGAGAGAGGGGGGGGGGGAGGAGAGAAAAGAGAGAGGGGAAAAAGAAGAAAAGAGGAGAGAGAGAGAGGGGGGGAGGGGGAGAGGGGGGGGGGGGGGGGGGGGGGGGGGGGGGGGGGGAGAGGGGAGGAGAGAGAGAGGAGGGGAGAGAGGGGGGGGGGGAGAGGAGAGGAGAGGAGAGAGAAAGGGGGAGAGAGGGAAAAGGGGGAAAGGGGGGGAAAAAAGGGGGAAGAGGAGGGGAGAGGAGAGATCTGATTTTATTTTAATTTTTTGAGAAAAGACAGAGCCGGGAAAAGAGAGAGAAGAGAGGGGGAGGAGAGAGAGAAGGGGGGAGAGGAAAAGGGGGAGAGAGAAA
>JASPKP010005601.1:10000-12500 GCA_030674155.1 Stramonita haemastoma | reverse complement strand
ATGTAGAATGAAAATGGCGCTTGCCTATGGCTTCCAGATGTCAGTATGATGTAGATTCGCTGACAGAAGAGGTTTAATACCGTCTTCCGTTATGAATAGTAACTGCTGTAGTTTCATTCTGACCGCTCACTCACTCACTCACTCAGTCCCATGTCCCAAAGGACGTAGGGGGGACATGAGAGAAGACGCAACGGAGATCTTTTTCCATGCTTCACGATCCTGTGTGGCTAGTAGGAGGCGTTGCAGGGGTTGGGCAGTCCAGTCTTTGATGTTGTCAACCCATGATTTCTTTTGGCGGCCTCTTCTTCTTTTGCCCTCGACTGTTCCTTGCAAGATGGTTTTTGCTAGGGTGTTGTGTCTTGTGGTGTGACCAAACCACATCAGCTTTCTCCTCTTTATGGTGGAGAGCAAAGGCTCTTGGGGGCCCACACGCTTTTTGATTTCCTCTTTCACATAGTTATTGGTCTTGTGTTCTTTGTATGATATTTTGAGGAGTCTTCTGTGGCACTTGTTCTCGAATGCTTGGATTCTTCTCTCTAACTCTGCTGTCAGAGTCCATGATTCACAGCCATATAGGAGGATAGATATTACGAGGGATTTGTAGAGGTGGTATTTGGTGCAGAAGCTGATGTTGTTGCTTCTGATGATCCTCTGGAGTCTGACTAGAGCAGATGTTGCTGTTGCAATGCGAGCTTTCACCTCATTGTTTGATGTGCCATCTTTTGTTAGGATGGAGCCTAAGTATTTGAATTGGCTCACCTCTTCCAATATTTCTCCATTCATCTTTATTTCCGTGCTGTCATTACTCGCGCTGTTGACCATGATCTTCGATTTCTCTGTACTGACCTCCATGCCGTATGCGCTCGCTCGGTCTGTTAAACTGTCTGTGAGGATTTGCAGTTCTTGTTTGCTGCTGCCCATGAGGTCAATGTCATCAGCAAATCTGAGGTTGCAAAGGGGGTCTTCCACCAATGGAGATGGAAGTGTGGTGGTTTTGCAGTGTCTCTGTCATGATGTTTTCGAGGAAGAGGTTGAAGAGTACAGGTGAGAGAAGGCAGCCCTGGCGGACTCCAACCGTGGTCTTGAAGAACTCGCCCACGTGGTTGTTCATGAAAACTGCACTTCTTGCATTCTCGTACAGAGCCTTGATGACTTCAATTAGGCAGTTGTCAATGTTGAAGTGCCTGAGTACTTGCCAGAGGCCGTCATGCCATACCCTGTCAAAGGCCTTTTTGAAGTCTATAAAATTGTGGTACAAGTCTTTTTGGTGTTGGAGATGCTTCTCTATCAGAATTCTCAGGTTGAAAATTTGTTCCATTGTGCTGCGTTTTGGTCTAAAGCCCGCTTGTTCTTCTGCCAGGAGTTTTTCTGCTTGGTTTTTCAGTCTGTTGAGGACTACCTGCAGCATGATCTTGCTAGGATGGCTTATGAGACTGATGGTTCTGTAGTTCTGGCATTGCTTGAGGTTTCCTTTCTTTGGCAGGGGTATTACAAGAGACTGTGTCCATTCTTTTGGCCATTCTTTGGTGTCGTGGATCTTCTGACAAAGGTCTGACCGCTACAAACAAGTAAATGCCAGGTAAAAGATCCCCAATGAACGGGTGTCTTGGTGGTGGTTCAAACCCCGGGCAGTCAGACCGCCAGCACAACGCTCTAACCACTAGGCTACCCCACTCCCCCCCTGCTTGTGTGATTTGAAAAATGCTTGAGATTAGAAATGGAGACAGTTATTGATGTCTGTCAGTTGATGAATTTGATGTATTGGATAAGGTAAAGGTGTTCCATAACCTATGTGCTCCATAACCTAGGCGTCAGAGACCTCAGCTTCTCTAGGAGCCAGCATGTTGAGGGTGGCGCCCATCTCCTCTCCCTTGCTGCTTTACCTTCCCTGACCGCTAAAGAGGACAGGTACCCATTTACAGCTGGGTGAACTGGGGGAACTGTACTGAAGCCAAGGCGCGCAAACGGTCAGCCATCCAACTGGTAACCACGCTCGACGCTGCTTAACTTGACTGGGGGAAAGGGAGCGCTCTGACCACTGAGCTATCCCGTCCCCCATAGTGGATAGTTTGACTATTTAAATGTGCAGGCAACCTCAGCATCGGGCTGGATAAAAATCAACATCAAATCAGAGACAGACAGACAGACAGACAGACAGACACACACACACACACACACACACACACACACACACACACACACACACACACACACACACACCACACACACACACACACACACAGAATAATGGAAGTAAGGTGATAGGAGGAAGGAATGCTGAGTAAAACAAACAGCAACAACAAAAATAAAGCGGGGAAAAAAGCTGATAGGAAGGAGGAATGTTTGGGAAAGTCGGCTGAAATGTAGCTAAGCAGTAAAGCTAGTTATTACCTGTCTGTCTGTCTGTCTGTCTGTCTGTCTGTCTGTCTGTCTGTCTGTCTGTCTGTCTGCCTGTTAGTGTGTATGTCTGTCTGTTAGTGTATAATTATGTCTGTCTGTT
>JASPKP010005601.1:0-5000 GCA_030674155.1 Stramonita haemastoma | reverse complement strand
AACATCAGGACACAAAAAGCTCCCGCAACCTTCTTCACGGCAGGAGGAAAAGACTCATGGCCACGAACATCAGTGCCATTCAGAACCTGCAAGCAGAGTCTGCTGGATGGAGCAGACGACTGGGTGTGCACTGCAGACCTCCCAGAATGGAACAACCACCCCGAGATCATCAGCAAGAGTGGTATGAGACCTGACATAGTAGTCAACTCCCACTCAACCAAGCAGCTGATCATGATAGAGCTGACTGTTCCATATGAGAACAGGATGGAGGCATCTCACGCCTACAAGACTGAAAAATATGCAGATCTGGCCAACAGCCTGAAGAAAGAAGGCTATCAGGTCAAAGTCCTTGCTGCAGAAGTCGGAGCCAGGGGGTTTGTGGGAGAATCGGCTTACAACCTCATGAAACAGCTCTCGATTGCAGGGAAGGAAAAAACCAGAGCCCTGAAAGCCATGACAGAAGCAGCCGAGAGATGTTCAAGCTGGATCTGGTCAAGGAGGAACAAAAGTGAACTGCATAAGACCTAGATGACCCCATAATACCATAGGTGGCTAATCCCCCCCCCCCCCCAAAAAAAAAAAAAAAAAAAAAGTGTGCATATCCAGAGACCATGAATTCAAATCCGAGTCAGAACTCACCACATACATGAAGGGGCAGCAGAGAGACATCCAGAGTCATGAACTGGATGTGGGCCGGCCTCCCTAGAGTGTAAGGAAGATTAAAGGCCCGAAACACTTGTTTGAAGGGGGCTTCTCCTCTGAGGACTCTCTGCTGCCATGCTCTACGCGAGTTTCTTACCACTCATCCGAAGGACTTTTGGGGAGAGTGGAGTCAGCACTGATGTTAATTCCAGGAGAAAAATCTCCTCGACCGGACTCGAACCCAGGTCGTCAAATTGCCAGCACAATGTTCTGACCACTAGGCTATCCGTCCCCCCAGAGAGAGAGAGAGAGAGAGAGAGAGAGAGAGAGAGAGAGAGAGAGAGAGAGAGAGAGAGAGAGAGAGAGAGAGAGAGAGAGAGAGAGAGAGAGAGAGAGAGAGAGAGACAGACAGACAGACAGACAGACAGACAGACAGACAGACAGACAGACAGACAGACAGACAGAGACAGAGACAGAGACAGACAGACAGACAGACAGACAGACAGAGACAGACAGACAGAGACAGACAGACAGACAGACAGAAACAGAGACAGACAGACAGGGACTGAGATCAGTGCCAAACAGATTGAACTCTCGTTAGCATTGCTGCAAGGTGCAGACAGACAGACAGAGCGGAAAGCAGGGATGCTCATCCCTACAGCCTCCTCCCCCACACATTCTTTCTGGATTACCCCTCCTTCTCCTCCCCCCCCCTCACTCCCCCATACGTTGTAATCTTAGACATTCTCTCCCCTCTCTCCTTGTTCCCTCTCCTAGCCACCCCCACCACCTCCTCTTTCCTCCTCCTCCCACTTTTGATGGACCAGGTAAACTGACGTCAGAAAAATAATCGAGAGCATGAGAATCATGCGGAACACTGATAATGTATGTCGTAATAGTATTGTGTTGTGTTGTGTGTTGTGTTGTGTTGTGTTGTGTTGTGTTGTGTTGTGTTGTGTTGTGTCGTGGTGTGGTGTTGTGTGTTGTGTTGTGTGTTGTGTTGTGGTGTGTTGTGTTGTGGTGTGTTGTGGTGTGTTGTGGTGTGTTGTGTTGTGTTGTGGTGTGGTGTGGTGTGGTGTGTTGTGTGGTGTGGTGTGGTGTTGTGTTGTGGTGGGTTGCATTGTGTGGTGTTGTATTGTGTTGGGTTGGGTTGGGTTGGGTTGGGTTGTATTGTATTGTGTTGTATTGTCATGTGTTGTGTTGTGTTGAGTTTGTATTGTGTTGTACTGTACCCTATTGCATTGTGTTGTATTGTGTTGTAGTGTGCTGTATTGTATCGTGTTTTATTGTACTGTATTGTATCGTGTTTTATTGTACTGTATTGTAATCTAGGAAGGACGGTGGCAGGATGGTTAAGACGTTCGCCTGCCAATATGTAAATCGTGAGTTTCTGGGTTCGTACCCAGCCTCGCCATTTCTTCCCAGATTGACAAAAAAATCGAACTGAATGTCAAAGTCATTCGGATGAGACTCGAAACCGAGGCCCCGTGTGCGAATGCACGCAGAACATCTTGCGCACACGTTAAAACCCCGTTCCACCTTTCAAAAGAGTAGGCCATCGTGTGCCGGTAGGAGCGGATGACAAAATTATAACAAACCAGCATGCACACAGGTGTCGTGTTTAGACACCATCCCTGAGGAAAAATCGGGGAGTTGGAGTCCCAGAGCGGCTCGGGGCTGTAGGTATATGGCAACGTTCTGGTGGCTCCTGCGACGGTACTGGAACCATTCGTATCGGTCAATGCCCTTCCAATGGATCATTCCAGTGCCGTGGAGAGGGGGGGGGGGGGGGGTCTGCTGCATGGGTAACAGCTTGCCCTCCATATATACTTGCCCAGGCTTTGCGCTCTAAAAGACTAGAGCGCAACTCCATAGTCTTCCGAGACTGATGAGTGCCTACTACTATTGTAATCTACTGTGCTGTATTGTATTGTATATGACTTTCAGTAACAGGAGATTTCTCTGACTTAATTTCCTTGAGGAGTGTGCCTTATCACAAGAACAGCGTCATTAAAAAAAAAAAAATGTCCTGTCAACACATGTAGAGGTTTCGCCATTTGCTATCACTCGTCTTATTACTTTTTTTCCCAATGAAATGGGTTACTAAATCACTTTACTCTTTTCATCTTGTTATCTTTCATTTTATGGAACTGCCGAAAAATTGCATTGTATTGTATTGTATTGTATTGTATTGTATTGTATTGTATTGTAGTGTAGTGTAGTGTAGTGTAGTGTAGTGTAGTGTAGTGTAGTGTAGTGTAG
This sequence comes from Stramonita haemastoma, assembly GCA_030674155.1. Classification (NCBI taxonomy): domain Eukaryota; kingdom Metazoa; phylum Mollusca; class Gastropoda; order Neogastropoda; family Muricidae; genus Stramonita; species Stramonita haemastoma. The sequence goes on along the minus strand of JASPKP010005601.1, from coordinate 2,096 downwards.
TGTGTAGTGTAGTGTAGTGTAGTGTAGTGTTGTGTTGTGTTGTGTAGTATATTGTAGTGTATTGCATTGCATTGTATTGTAGTGTGTTGTCTTGTATTGTATTGCATTGTATTGCATTGTGTTGTCTTGTATTGCATTGCATTATATTGCATTGTATTGTATTGTATAGCATACTACTTAATTCAGGACAGAGGTGTGTGCGTCAAAGTCGGGCTGCTCTCCCCGGGGAAGAGCGCGTTGCCACAAGAGCAGCGCCACACTTTTTTTGGTGGTCTTTTCCTGTCTGCAACTGTATTCGTTTCCCTACCAGAGTGGCCTATTTCTACACAATTTTGCCAGGGGCCATTCTCTTGTTACCATGGGTTCTTTTACGTGCACTAAATGCGCGTTACATATGGGTTCTCGGTTTCATTCAAAAGGCTAGCACCCAGACCACCACTCACGGTCTAGTAGCGGAGGGGGGGGGGGAGTTTGGGGCACACAAACAGGGTTCAAACCAATACACACTTCCAACCCGGACTTTTTGCTTTCTAGGCAGGCGGGTTACCACTAGACCATATCCATCAAATCCATTCAAATCATCAGCAATAGTATTTTTAATTGCTTGATCAGAAAGAGTTCAAGTACACGACAGCACTCTTTTATTCTCAAAGTAACTGATAAGAGAAAAAAAAGTTGGTGGATGAAAAAAGATCATGATTTGCTGACCCGGGTTCGAATCTCGTTCAAGAGAATTTTTCCCCTGGGTCTAAAATCAATGCAGACTCCATTCCCTACAAAAATCCTTCGGACGAGACTATAATGTCAAACTATAAATCGAGGTCCCGTGTACGAACACACGCAGAATGTCTTGCACACAACGTTAAAGCCTGTTTGGCTTTTTGGAAAGAGTAGGCCATTGTGTGCCGGTGGGAACGGATGACAACATTTTACAAAACTGCATACATAATATGGGGACTGGATGTAAAAAATTTTTTAAAAAAAGCACATGAGTGCGTATTCCATTATCCTCGAAATAAAAGAATGAAGTTAATGAAAAATAAAAAAGTGTTAAAAAAACAAGAAAAAGCTGTAAAGGTTCTACTCTTGAGGAGCGCTCTAGGCCATCGTCTTTGTGTCGATCAGAATATGAAAAACTGGAGTGTCACAATTTATTTTTCCTGTGTTTGTTTTGTTCGGCTGTTTGTTTACTGTATAAACATTTCTTTTTTTATTCTAAAACCAAATGGATCGAAACAGGTCAAGGACGGAAAAAAACAACAACCTGTTTGCAACAACATGCAAAAGCAAACCAACCCCCCCGCAAAAAAAAAAAAAAAAAAAAAAAAAAAACCACCAATGGATAAACATCAAGATGAAAAATCAGAATTAAAAAAAAAAACACTCGAAACATTTTTTAAAAAAAGAAACAAATCAAAACCAAACCAAACCAAACCAAACAAAGAGATATAGCCCCCCTCCCCCTCCTCCTCCCCCTCCTCCTCACCCCCCCCCCACCCCCACCCCCATACAGATACGATAAATCAACAAACTCAGCGGTATACCTTTTCAAACGAAGCTGACATAAGAAATTCAAAAGAAGCAGGAAGCACTTTACTAGAAATCGTCTCGCTCGAACCGGGGAAGGTTATGCTGACATTATTTTTATCAGTTAAAAAAAAACAACAAACTCAAACCTAACAAACATGCATGTGTGTGTTTATCTTTTGATAGCTGTTATCTCCACTGATGTGCATATGTAACAACTTATAGCTTGTCCGATAGAGGAGGATTTGAATTTATGGGGAAAGTGACATGCGGTATAATGAATCAGCGTGTACATCCATGTGATACTGATTTGACTAGTCATGCTTTACTTTCAGAATTACGTGTTTGTTGTGCCAGTTTTCAATCTATTATTTGACTGCTTACTTCACACACACACACACACACACACACACACACACACACACACACACACACACACACACACACACACACACACACACACACACACAACACACGCGCACACACACACACACACACACACACACACACACACACACACACACACACACACACACACACACACACACACACACACACACACACACACA
>JASPKP010005600.1:0-15620 GCA_030674155.1 Stramonita haemastoma | reverse complement strand
AAACCTTAGGTTATGGAACACCTTTAACAACCACAAAGGTTATGAAATACCTTTATCAACCGCATAGTTTATAGAACATTTTATGAACTGCATAGGTTATAGCACATTTATCAACCACATAGGTTATGGAACATCTTTATCAACCACATAGGTTATGTAACATCTTTATCAACCACATAGGTTATGGAAACACCTTTATCAACCACATAGATAGTGGAAACACCTTTATCAACCACATATGTTATGGAAATACCTTTATCAACCAGATAGGTTATGGAACATCTTTATCAACCACATAGGTTATGAACATACCTTGATCAACCAGATAGGTTATAGGAACACCCTAGCAACCGCATAGGTTATGGGAACACCCTTTAACAACCACATAGGTTATGGGAACACCCTTTAACAACCACATAGGTTATAGGAACACCTTTGTCTGTACCTCTGTATACCAACCTGACAGCTGCATTTCAGCTTGACCCCAGGCATTGTGCCAGGTTGTCCCCTGCAGGAAAGCAAGCAGTCTTTTTGTAAAAAAATTCTTTCTGCCTCTCTTATCTTTGAATATCTGCCTGCCTGTCTCTTTGAGGATTATGTTTGTTTGTCTGTTTGCCTGCGTGAGGTTATGTGTGTGTGTGTGTGTGTGTGTGTGTGTGTGTGTGTGTGTGTGTGTGTGCGTGTGTGTGTGTGTGTTTGTGTGTGTGTGTGTGTGTGTGTGTGTGTGTGTGTGTGGTGTTGTGTGTGTGTGTGTGAGTGAATGTGTGTGTGTGTGTGTGATGAATGTGTGTGTGTTGTGTGTGTGTGTGTGTGTGTGTGTGTGTGTGCATTGATTTGCTTTGTCAGTTTCACTTGGTGTCCTTCGTCAGATGCCCAGGTTTTCAACAGATAGACTCCAACAGTGTGAGGACATTTCCAGGAGTCTTCTGGCTGGACAGAGGGGAACGATGATAAGAAAAGGAAGGATGACCAAGTTAAGTCACCTGGCATTTATTGTGACATGTTTCCTGTGTTTTTGTCTGTGTTCGTCTGAGATTCACAACATACAAGTGGATCATTTTTGTGCCGGCATGTCTATGTTTAGTTTTGTGTGTGTGTGCAATGTTTTAGGCGTTTATTTTTCTTCTTTGTTTTTAAAGATTCTGTCTTGGCTGTCACTTTTGACATTGTAAAATTGCCTGGATACTTATGCATTGGGAAAAGTGTTCTTTCAAAAGGGAAACGCCAACCAAGGACATGGATGGGATGTGGACGATTTTGAGGTGAGAAAATTACTTTATCTAACAATTTGAAACCTAACTCCTTACAAAAGCTATTTTCTCAAAATAAAGAATATCGCTCTTGTCAAATTTATTCTGCAACCATATTTTGGAGGTGAAGCTGAAATTAGCTACTACTACTCTTTCTTTTAGTTCTGACAAATTGATAGGTTTGAACACTAATAAGTTATCATGATTATGATATACATATTCGGAGAAAGCCTATCTCTTGCAAAGATGTTTTTCCAGATATTATTTTACATTTCCAGACAGTAAAGGGTTTTTAGATACTGTTTTCATACATTATTTGATGTTATGTTTTCATTCCAGCAGAATGTTTTGTCGAAATTTTCTTTCCTTGTTTTAAATGCTTCTCTTAGTTGGTTTCTTCCTTGTTCCTTGTTTATGTCGGCATTTTTTATTTCTTGGAGTTGGTGCACATCAGTACAGACGTGACATAACTGTCCTTCAAGCAGGTGCTGTAGAATGCTGACCAGCCAGCCCAGCCCAGCCCAGCCCAGCCCAGCCCAGTCCAGTCCAGTCCAGTCCAGTCCAGTCCAGCCCAGCCCAGTCCAGCCCAGTCCAGTCCAGTCCAGTCCAGTCCAGTCTACAACTACGCATATTGAGCAAGCAGGTCTGGTTGCTGGGAGAGGGGTGATAGAGTATATCTGGGTGCGTGCGTTTGAGCACGCGCGCGCGCGTTTGTGTGTGTGTGTGTGTGTGTGTGTGCGTGTGCGCGTGTGTGCGTGCGTGCGTGCGTGCGTGCGTGTGTGTGTGTGTGTGTGTGTGATTTTTTATTCATTTGTGTGTGTGTGTTATTTTTATTTTGTTTATTTTAGTCTTTTATATCGAGGATAATGGGGTTAACACTCTTGTCCTTTTCTACATCCAGTCCCCCCCATGTGTATGCAGTTTTCTAAATGCCATCTGTTCCCACCGGCACACAATGGCCTACTCTTACAAGAAGCAGAACAGGCCCGTCAATATTAGGCCGACGTAGGGTCACCAACCTGAGGGGCCCTGCACTGCTGTTGGGTCACTTTTGGAGGTGTTCAGTGGTGCCTGTTCTGAGCTAAGATATGCCGGACACCACCTACTTACCAAGCCCCTACCTAACGACAGTATTAGCTCAGTCACGGAGCAAATCTTGATTGAGTCACCCACCTGGGGTGGCGACCACCACAACACCCCTCTAAACGATCGCCCCTCACCATCCTCCCAACTCCCAAGTTTTTGACACAAACTCACCACAGGCACAGAAGTATAAAAATTTATGATGGGTAAACCGACGCTGAGGTCACCCTGAGACAAGAGCCGGGGACAACGGAATCAGAGGCAATGGAAACAAATGAAGGTGATGTAATGATGGTCCTGTGGAAGTGAATAATATGCTTTGAGGCTACTTGACAGGGTTTTACTCTACGCTTACTACCATAATAATCATATCCTGGCATCAACAGGCCCGAGATTATAATCATAGACACCAGCAATACTGGTCAGGTAGTTTGAGCACCTCCCTCAAATTGGCATCCGTAAAGGGAATGAAACTGGACAGGGTAGTGCCAGTTTCCCCACTGAGCCCACAGCACACTCACTCTGGTAAGGAGCCAGCAGGGCTAGGGTCCCCCCAAATCCCTAGGACTCTTATGGGATTCGAGCCTGCAGCCTTCCAGTCCGAAACTCAAGGCGCAAACCCATGCGCAATGGCAGCTGATCACATTTGTGATAATTATCTGTGAGTTGATTAAAATACGCACTCACACACACACACGCGCGCGCGCGCGCGTGCTCGTGCCCACGCACACGCACACACACACACACACACACGCACACGCACACACACACACACACAAACACGCACGCACGCACGCACACAAACACGCACGCACGCATGCACACACCCACGAAGAGAAAAATGCAAATTTAATATACCAATTTTACTTTCGGTAGCAATGGATGTTAGAGCATAGGATGGGTATACTACAAATAATGTAAAACATGAATCACACCATTGCGTTTCTATCGTAAAAAAAACTCCTTGAAAACTCTTTTAAATTCTACACTGTTCAAAAAAAAGGTGGTTTTGAACACTTCACATACCTACTGAGAAAAAAATGTGATCAGCGAAATGTTTCTGATCCCAAACATTTTTGAATAAGCTCACACCACATTGCTGCAAACACACTGTTTCTCTTGATTGCGTTTGGTTTTAGACAGTAAAGGCTTTTTTCGATACTAGTTCGTGCATAACTTTTTATTCTGTTTTATTCCAGCAGATACTTTTGTCTAGATTTTCCTTTTTTAAAAGATAAAATGCTTCTCATAGTTGGTGGTGTGTTCTTTCTCCCTTTTTAGTGTCAGTATTTTTGTGTAATTCTTGGAGTTGTTGCACATCAGTACAGATGTGATTTTCCTGTCCTTCCGCAGGTGCTGTACAATGCTGACCAGTCCAGTCCAGTCCTGTCCTGTCCTGTCCTGTCCTGTCCTGTCCTGTCCTGTCCTGTCCTGTCCTGTCCTGTCCAGTCCGGTCCAGTCCGGTCCAGTCCGGTCCAGTCCGGTCCAGTCCGGTCCAGTCCAGTCCGGTCCAGTCCGGTCCAGTCCGGTCCAGTCCGGTCGAGTCCAGTCCTGTCCCGTCCAGTACAGTCCTGTCCAGTCCTGGTCAGGTAGTCCAGTCCAGTCGGTCCAGTCCGTCCAGTCGGTCCAGTCAAGTCCGGTCCAGTCCGGTCCAGTCCGGGTCCCGTCCAGTCCGGTCCATCCGTCCGGTCCAGTCAGTCCAGTTCCGGTCCAGTCCAGTCCAGCCTGTCCAGTCCAGTCCGGTCAGTCCAGTCGGAAACCAATGCGGTCGAGCACAGGTCTGGTGTGGAAGGGGTGAAGAGTAAGGTGCATGTGGTGGAGTGAGGTGTGTTGTGTGTGTGTGTATGTACATATGTGTGTGTGTGTGTTGTGTGTGTGTGTGTGTGTGTGTGTTGTGTGTGTGTTCGTGTTGAGATTGTGTTGTGTGTATGTGTGTGTGTTGTGTGTGTTTGTGTGCGTGTGTTCATGTGTGTGGTGTGCGTGTGTTCATGTCGTGTGTGTGTGTGGTATGTGTTCATGTGTGTGTGTTGTGTGTGTTCATGTGTCGTAGTGTGTGTGTATAGTGTTCATGTGTGGTTGATGTGTGTTGTTTTGTGTGTGCGTATGGTGGTGTGTGTGTGTGTGTAGGTGTGTGTGTATGAGAGAGAGAGAGAGAGAGGAGAGAGAGAGAGAGAGAGAGAGAGAGAGAGAGAGAGCGTTGCGTGCGTGCGTGCGTGGTGCGTGTTTGTGTGTATGTATGTTATGTGTGTGTGTTTTATATTTTATCGTTTCTGGAGGTGCATACCAGTCTGACAGCTCGAGCACTAGGCTACGTGCAAGAAGACAAAGCCAGTTGGCCAGTTCAAACCAATGCGCTGGAAAAACAACATTCAGGCTGCTGGGAGAAAGATCGGAGAGTAAAGTGAAATGCGTTATGCGTGGGCATGCCACGTGTACGTGTATATGTGTGTGTGTGTGTTGTGTGTGTGTGCGTGTGTGTGCGTTGTTTGTGTGCGTGTTGTGTGGTGTTGTGGTGTGTGCGTAATTCGGGTGCGTGTGAGCTGTGGTGTGTGTGTGTGTGTGTGTGTGTGTGTCTGTGTGTGCTTGTGTGTCTGTGTTCTGTGTGTGTGCTTGAGTGTGTGTGTGATGAGTGTGTGAGTGTGTGTGCGTATGTGTGGGTGAGTGTATGTTGTGTGTGTTTAGTTGTGTTTTTTGGGTGGTGTTTTGGGGGGTTTTGTTGTAAAAAGGGGAAGAGAAAAAAAAGAGGGGGGAAAGAGGGGGGGGGAGGGGGGGGGGAAAAAAGCCCAAAAAAGGGGGGGGGGAAAAAAAGGCAAAAAAAAAAAAAAAGGGGGGGGGAAAAAAAGGGGGGAAAGAAAAAAGGGGGAAGGGATGGGGGGGGAAAAAAAAGGGGGAAAAATTTTGGGGGGAAAGGGGAAAAAAGGGGGGGGGAAAAAAAAGGGGGGGGGGGGGGGGGGGGGTTTTTTGGGGGGGGGGGGTTTTTTTTGGGGGGGGGGGAAAAAAAAAGGGGGGAAAAAAAGGGCCCGGGAGGGGGGGCAAAAAAAGGGGGAAAAAAAGGTGGGGAAGGGAAAAAAGGGGGAAAAAAAGGGGGGGGAAAGGGGGGGGGGGGGGAAAATTGGGTTGGGGGGGGGGGAAAAAGGGGGGGGGGTTTTTTTTTTTTGGGGGGGGGGGGGGGGGGGGGTTTTTTTGGGGGGAGGGGAAAAAGGGGGGGGAAGGGGGGGGGGGGGGGGTTTTGGGGGGGGATTGGGGGGGGGGGGGGGGGGGGGTTTTTTTGGGGGGGGGGGGGGGGTTTTGGGGGGGGTTTTTTTTTGGTGGGCCGGGGGGGGTTTTTGGGGGGGGGGGGGGGAAAAAAGGGAAAAAGAGAAAAAAGGGGGGGGGTTTAAAAAAGGGGGGGGGGGTTGGGGGGGAAAAAGGGGTTTTTTGGGGGAGGGGGAGGGGGGGGGGGAAAAAAAGGGGGGGGGGGGGGGGGGGGGGGGAAAAAATTTTTTGTTTGGGGGAGGGAGGGGGGTTGGGGAAAAGGGGGAAAAAAATTTTTTGGGTTTTTTTTTGGGGGGGTTTGGGGGGGGGGGGGGGGGGTTGAAAAAAAATTGGGGGAAAAAATTTTTGGGTTTTTTTTTTTTTTGGGGGGGGGGTTTTTTTGGGGGGTTTTAATTTTTTTTTTTTTTTTGGGGGGAAATTTTTGGGGAAAAAAAAATTTTTTTGGGGGGGTTTTTGGGGTTTTTGGGTTTTTTTGTTTTTTTTTTTTTTTTTTTTTTTTTTTTTTTTTTTTGGGGGGGGGGAAAAAAGGGGGGGGAAAAACCCGGGGGAAAAACCCCCCAAAAAAAAAAAAACCCCCCCCAAAAATTAAGGGGGGGGGAAAAAAAGGGGGGGGGTTTGGGGGGGGGGGTTTTTTTTTTTTTTTTTTTTGGGGGGGGGTGTTTTTTTTTTTTTTTTTTTTTGGGGGGGGGGGGGGGGTTGTGTTTTTTTTGGGGGTGGGGGGGGGGTTTTTTTTTGGGGTTTTTTTTTTTTGGGGGGGGTTGTGTGTTGTTTTGTGTGTTTTTTGGGGGGGTTTTTTTTTGGGTTTTTTTTTAAAAAAATTTTTTTTTTGGGGGGTTTTTTGGTTTTTGGGGGGGGGGAAAGGGGGAAAATTTAAAAAAAAAAAAAGGGGGGGGGGAAGGGGGGGGGGTTTTTTTTTGGGGGGGGGTTTTTTTTGTTTTTTTTGGGGGGGGGGTTTTTTTTTTGGGGGTTTTTTTTTTAAAAAAAAAAAATAATTTTTTTTTTTTTTTTTGGGTGGGGTTTGGTTTTTTTTTTTGGGGGTGTTTTTTGGGGGGGGGGTTTGGGGGGGGGGGGGGGGTTTTTTTTTTTTTTTTTGGGGGGGGGGGGGGGGGGAAAGTGGGGGGGGGGTGGGGGGGGGGAAATTTTTTTGGGTTTTTTTTGGGGGGGGAAAATTTTTTTTTTTTGGGGGGTGGGTGAGGGGGAAAAAAAGGGTTGGGGGGTTTGGGGGGGGGGGGTTGGGGGAGGGGGGGGGGGGGGGGAAAGGGGGTTTTTTTGGGGTTTTTTGGGGGGGGTTTTGGGGGGGGAAAAAGGGGGGAAGGGGGGGGGGGGGTTAAATTTTTTAAAAAAAAAAGGGGGAAAAAAAAAAGGGGGGGAAATTAAAAAAAATTTGGGGGGGGGGGGTTTTTGGGGGGGTTTTTTTTTTTGGGGTTGGGAGGGGGGGTTTGGGGGGGGGGGGGGGGGGGGGGGGGGGGGGGGGAAAAAGGGGGTTTTTGGGGTTTGGGGGGGGGTTTTTTGGGGGGGGGGGGTTTTTGGGAAAGGGTTTTGGGGAAGGGGGGGAAAAAGGGGAGAAGGGGAAGAAAAAAGGGGGAAAAAGGGGGGAAAAAAAAATTTTTTTTTTAAAAAAAAAAGGGGGAGGGGGGGGGGAAAAGGGAAAAGGGAGTTTTTTGGGGGGGGGGGGGTTTTTGGGGGGGGAAAAAAATTTTTTGGAGAAAAAGGAAATTGGGGGGTTGGGGGAGGGGGGGGGGGGTGGGGGGGAAATTTTGGGGGGGGTTTTGGGGGGGGTTGGGGAAGGGGGGGAAAAAAGGGGGAAAATTTTTTGGGGGGGGGGGGGGGGTGGGAGGGGGGGAAAAGGGAAAAAAAGGAAAAAAGGGGGGGGGAAAAAAGGGGGGGGGGAGAGGGGGAGAGGGAAAAAGGGGGGATTTTGGAATTGAGAAAAAAAAGGGGGGGGGGTTTTGGGGGGGGAAAATTTTTTTGGGGTTTTAAAAAAAAAAAAAGGGGGTTGGGTTTTTTTTTTTTTTTGGTGTGTGTTTGTGTGGGGTGGGGTTGGGGTGGGGTTTGGGGGGGGGGGGGGAAAAGGGGGGGTTTTTGGTTTTGTGGGGTTTTTTTTAAATTTGTGTGTATTTTTGGGGGGGGTTTTAAAAAGGGGTTTTTTTTAAAACGGGGAAAAAAAAAATTTTTTTAACCCCCAAAAAACCAAAAAAACCCTTTTTTTTTTTTTTGGGGGGGGGGGGGGGGTTTTTTTTGGGGGGGGGGGGGGGTTTTTGGGTGTGTGTTGGGGGTTTTGGGGGGTTTTTTTTGGGGGGGTTTTTTTTTTGGGGGGTTGGGGGGGGGGGGGGGAAAAAAAGGGGGGGGGGGGGGGGTTTTTTTGGGGGGGTTGGGGGAAAAAAAAAAAAGGGTTTTGGGGGGGGGGGGTTTTTTTTGGGGGTTTTTTTTTTTTTTTTTTTTTTAAAAAAGGGGGAAAAAAGGGGGGGGGGGGGTGGGGGGAAAGGCGTGTGGGGGGGAAAAAATTTGGGTTTTTTAAAATTTTTTTTGGGGGGGGAAAGGGGTTGGGAGGGGGGCCCCCCCAAAAAAAAAAAAAAAAAAAAAAGGGGGAAAAAAAAGGGGGGGGGGGGGGGGGGGGGGGGGGGGGGGGTTTTTTGGGGGGGGGGGGGGGGGGGGGTTTTGGGGGGTTGGGGGTTTGGGGGTTAAAAAATTGGGGGGGGGGGGTTTTTTTTTTTGGGGGGGGGGGGTTTTTGGGGGGGGGGGGGGGGGGAAAAAAAAAAAAAGGGGGGGAAGAGAAAAATTTGGGGGGAAAAAGGGGGGGGGGGGGGTTTAAAAGGAGAGAGGGGGAAAAAAAAAGGGGGGGGATGGGGAATTTGGGGGGGAAAAGGGGAAAAAATTGTTTGGGTTTTGGTTTGGGGTTGGGGGGGTGGGGTTTTTTTTGGGGTTTGGGTTTTGGGGTTTTTTTTTTTTTTGGGGTTTGGGGGGGGTTTTTTTTTTTGGGGGGGGGGGGCCTTTTGGGGGGGGGTTTTTTTGGTTTTTTGGGGGGTTTTTTTTGGGGGGGTTTTTTTTTTTGGGGTTTTAAAAGGGTTTGGGAACCCCCCCCAAAAAAAAAAAAAACCCCCCCCCAAAAAAAAAAAATTTTAATTTAATTTTTTTGGGGGGGGTTTTTTGGTGTGTTTGTTTGTGTGTGTTGTGTGTGTTTTGTGTGTGTGTGTGTGTTTGTGTGTGTGTGTGTGTTTTTTGGTTTTGGTTTTTGTTTGTCTGTGTGAGGTGTTTGTTTTGGGGGTGTGGTTTTTTTTGGGTTTGTGCGTGAGTAAAGCGTTTTTTGGTCTGTGTGTGTGTTTTGTTTGTTTGTTTTGTGTTTGTGTCTGGGGTTTGGGGTTTTGTATTTTTTGGTGGGTGGTTTGTTTTGTAAAAGTGTTTGGGGAAAAAAGAAAAAAAGAAAGAGAAAAGATAGAAGATGGATGAGAGAGAGAAAGAGAGAGGGGGGGAGGAAAAGGAGAGGGGAGGAGGAAAAGGGAAGAGGAGGGGGGAGTAAAAGAGGAAAAAGATGGGGGGGGGAGGTAAAGGGAGAGGAGAAAAGGGAAAAGAGAAAAAGAAAAGGGGGAAGGGAACGGGGGGAAGGGAGAAAAAACAGAGGGGGGGGAACGGGGGAGGAAAAGGAGGGGGGGAGGGGGGAGGGGGAGAAAGAGAGAGAGGGGGAAGAGAGTTTTTTGGGGGGGGGGTAATTGGGGGTTAGGGTGGGGAGGAAAGAGAAAGAGGGAAAAGGGGGTTGGGGGGAAAAGGGGGGGGGGTATGGGGGTGGGGTTTGTTTTTGTGGGGGTTGTATTGGGGGGGTAAAAGGAGGATGAGGTATGGGGGGGTTTGCGTGTGTTTTTGGGGTTTTGTTTTTGTTTTGGGTTTGTGTGTGGGTGTTGTGTGTTTGCGTGTGTGGGGTTCGGGGCTTTGGAAAAAGGTTGGGGAAATTTGTTTGGTTTCGTGTTATTTGGGGTAAATTTGTGTTTTTTTTGTTTTGTGTGTGTGGGGAAAATGTGTGGTATGTGTAAAGGAAAGGGGCACTTTAAACAAAATTTTTGGTTTCACACCCCCAAAAAACAAAAAAAAAAAAACCACACACTCGCTTTTAGCTTTCCCGGAAAAGGTTGGATGTGGGGGAGTTTTTTTGTGTTGTTTCGGTGTGTGGTTTTTTTTTTCGTTTTTTTTTTTTTGGTTTTGGGGAGGGGTTTTTTTGTGGGGGGGGGGGGGGGTTGGGGGGGAGAGGGGAAAGGGGGTTTTTTTCTGTTTTTTTTTCAGTGTGGGTTGTGTGTGTTTGGGGTGTTTTTGTTTTTTGTGTGTGTTTGTGTCTGTCCCGTTTTGTTAGGGTTTTTGGGAAAAGTGGTGTGTGTGTGGGGGGTTGGGGGGGGGGGGGTTAAAGGAAAAAAAACAGAGATAGGGGGGGATAAGGGGGAAAAAGGGTAGGATGGGGTTTGGGGGGGGGAAATAGAGAGGGGAGAGGGGGGGGGGGGGGGGTTGGGAGAGAGAGAAAATGAAAAGAAAAGGACGAAAAAGGGGAAGGGGGGGTGAGAGGGGAAAAAAATGAGGAGGGGGGGAGAGGGGGGAAGGGGGGGAAAAAACTTTCTTTGTGGGGTAAGGGGGGGTAGGGGGGGTGGGGAGAAAAGAGAAAAAATTTGTTGGGGGATTTTTTAAGGGGGGTTTTGGGGGTTTGTTTTGTTTGGTGAGTGTTTTGTATCTGTGGGGAAAGCAGTGGGGTATGAGGTATGTGTGTTTTGGTTGGGGTTGTTTGGGGTTGCTTTTTGGGAAAGGTTTTGAATTTGGGGTGGGGGTTGGTTTTGTTTTTCTGTTTTTGTGGGGTTTTGTGTTTTTTTGGTTTGTGTGTGTGGGAAAATGTGTGTGTATGTGTGAGGCAGGGACACATAAAAAACCCCTTTGGTTTCAAAACCCCCCCCAAAAAACAGAAAAAAAAACACACCTCGCATAGCCCCCATTCACACAAGTGCAGGGTTTGGGTGTTTGTGTGTGTTGTGTGTGGGGGGGGGGGTGGGGGGGGGGTGGGGGGGGGGTGTGTGGGGGGGGGGTTGGGGGTGTGCGGGGGGGGTGGGGGGGGGGGGGTGGGGGGGGTTTGGTTGGGGGGTTTTGGGGAGGGGGGGGGGGGGGGGGAGGGGGGTGGGGGGGGGGGGGTTGGGGGGGAAGGGGGGGGTTTGGGGGGGTGAGGGGGGGGGGGGTTGGGGGGTTGGTGGGGGGTGATGAGGAATGGTGTGTCTGTTGTGGTGTGTTTTTGGGGTGTGTTTGTGTTTGTGCATGTGTGTGTAAATTTTTTGGAGATATATAGAGATAGAGTTTAGTAGAAGATAGTAGATAGATGGGAAAGAAAAAAGAGAGAGAGGGAGGTAGAGAGAGGAGAGATTGGAGGGGGTGAGAGATGAGAGAGAAAAGGGGGAAAAGAAGAGACGAGAAGGAGGGAAAAGAGGGAAACGGGGAGAGGGAGGGGAGGAAGAGAGAAAAAACAGAGAGAGGGAAAAGGGGAAAAAGAGAAGTGAGAGAGAGAGTTTAGAGGAGAGGGGGAGAGGAGAGAGAGAGAGGGGAAAAAGTATTTGTGGGGGTTTATTTTATTGGAGAAAGAGAGGACTGTTTTGGGTTTATAAGTTTTATGGGGTTGTGTTTGGGGTGGTGTGTGTATCTTTTGAAAGCGGTGTTTTAGAGTTGTTTTTTGGTTTGCGTTTTTGTGTGTGGGGGCGTGAGAAGCGTGGGGGAATTTGTGGGGAGTTGTGCTTTTTGGTTTTTGTTTGTTTTTTGTGTTTTGGGGGGTTGTTTGTGGGGTTTTTGGGGGTTTAAATGTGGGGTTATTTTGTTAGGGGCAGGCGCACTTTACTTACTTTGTTTCACCCCCTAAACGGGAGATAAAAAAACACACCCCGAAATAGCATTCACACAAGTGCTTTGTTTGGGTGTGTTTTGTGTGGTTTTTGTGTGTGGGGTGTGTGTGATTTTGTGTGTGTGGTGTTTGTTTTGTTTGTGTTTGGGTTTTGTGTGTTTTGGGGGGTGTTTTGGGGGGGTGTGTTTGTTTTGGTGGTGTGTTTGGGTGTGTGGTGTTTGGGGGGTGGGTTTGGGAAAGGGGGAAGGGGGTGATTTTTTTGAGGGGGGTAGAGAAGGGGAAAAAAGGGGAAGAAGAGAGAGAAAAAGGGAAGGGGGAGGGGGGGGAAAAGGGGGAGGGGAAGAGAGAGAGAGAGAGGGAGATGAGAAAAGGAGAGGGGGAGAGAGAGGGGAAGAGAAGGAGAGAGAGAGGGGGGAAAAAGGGGGAGAGAAGGAGAGAGAGAGAGGAAATTTGTGTGGGTTTATGTTTTGTGAGAGAAAAGAGAGGGGACTGTTGGGTATCAGTGTATGTGTTTTGGTTTGTGAGTGTGTGTATCTGTGTAAAAAGTGTGTGTATGAGAGTATGTGTGTTTGGTTTTTGTGTGTGGGGCTTTGGGGAAGGCGTGTGGATTTTTGTGATTTTTCTGTTTTAATTTGGTGTTTTTGGGTTTTTTTGTTTGGTTTTTGTGTGTGTGGGAAAAATGTGTGGTATGTGTGAGGCAGGCGAAAATAACATAATGGTTTCACCCCCACAAAACAGAAAAATACACACTCGATTGACTTTTCACCCAAGTCATGTTTGAGTGTGTGTGTGTGTGTGTGTGGGGTTGTTGTGTGGGTGGTGTGTGTGGGGTGTGTGTGTGTGTGTGTGGGGAGATTTGTTTTGTTTGTGAGGTGTGTCTGTGTCGTGTGCTTTTTGGGGCATGAGAAAGGTGTGTTTGTGTGTGTGTGTGTGGGGGTGTGTTGTGGGGTGTGTGGGGTGGGGTGTGTGTGTTTGTTTGTGTGTGTTTGTTTTTCTGTCCCAGTGTGTGTGTGTGTGTTTTTGGGGGGAGTGTTTGGAGCTAGAAAAATTTTTTGATAAAATAGATAGATAGAGAAAAGAGAGAGAGAGAAAAGGGGGAGAGAGGAGAGAGGGGGGGGGGAGAAAAGGGAGAAAGGAGAGAGGGGAGAAGGGGGGGTTTTTGTGTGGGTATGTATGTGAGAGAAAGGAGGTTTGGGGGTTAGGGGGGTTTTTAAATTATGTTTTTTGGTGTCGTGGGGGTTTGGTTGTGTCTCTTTGAGAGCGTATGTATTAGAGTGTGTCTTTTTTGCGTGTGTGGTGTGTGTGTGTGTTTTGGGGTTGAGAAAGCGTGTGGATGTTGGGGGGAGGGTGTGTGAATGCGTGTTTTTTTGTGTGATTTGTGTGTTTTTGTGTTTGTGTGTGGGGGGTTAAATGTGTGTGTATGTGTCGGCAGGCGCCTACACTTACAGGGTTTTTCACGCCCCCACTTTAAACAGAAAAAAAACACTTTTCGCTTTGACTTCAAAAAAGTGCATGTGTGAGTGTGTTTTTTTCTGTGTGTGTGTGTGGGGGGGTGTGTGGGGTGTGTGTGTGTGTGTTTTGGGGTGTTTTTTTTGTGTTTTTGTGTTTTTGTGTGTTTTTTGTGTGTTTGTGTGTTTTGGTCTGTGGTGTCTGTTTGTGTGTGGGGTGTTTGGGAGAGAGGAGAGGGGATTGAGAGAGGTGAAAAAGGAGGAGGGGTAAAGGGGGAGAGAGAAAAGAGAGAGAGGGGAGGGGGAGGGAGGGGGGGAGAGGGAGAAGGAAAAGAAAAAGGGGGAGGGGGGAGGAGGGGGAAAAGGAGGGAGAGGGAGAGAGAGAGAGGGGAAGAGGGGAGGGAGTGAAAGAAAGAGAAAGAAAGAAGGGGAAAGAGAGGAGAGAGAGAGAAAAAGAGGAGAGAAAAAAGAGGGGAGAGAGGGGGGGTTTTTGTGGTGGGGGGGGGGGGTTGGGGGGAATGTGTTTTTGTGGTGTTGTGTGTTTTTTTGGGGGGTGTGTGTTTGGTTTGTGTGTATGAGAGGAATGAATGTGTGTTTGTGTGTGTGTGTGTTGGGGGATGTGTGTTTTTTGTGTGTGGGTGGGGGTGTGGGGTGGGGTGTGTGTGTGTGTATTTTTGTGTGTTTTGTGTGTGTGTCTGTGTGTGTGTGGGTGGGTGTGTAGGAGAGGGGGAGAGAAAAGGGTTTAAAGGGGAAAAGAGGGAGAGAGATGAGAGAGGGAGGAGAAAAAAAATTAAAACTGTGGGTGTTTTATTGTGAAAAAAGAGAGAGTTTGTGGGGGGTTTGTACGGTGTGTTGCCCAGTGTGTGTGTCTTTTCTGAGAGGTGTGTATGAGAGTATTTTGTGGGGTTTTTTTGTTTTTGGTGTGTTTGTTCGTAAAGAAAGGTTTTGGGGAGGGGGTGGGTTTGTGGGGTTTTTTTTTTGTTTGTGTGGGAAAATTTTGGGGTGTAGTGTGGGGGCAGGGGTACAAATACCCAGCATGGTTTCCACCCCGAACCGAAGGAAAAAAAAAACACGGTCTTATTTTCCCTTTCCCAAAATTTGCATTTTGAAGTCTCTTTTGGTGTTTGTGTGTGTGTTTGGGGGGGTTGTGTGTGTGTGTGTGTGTTGTGGGGAGAGAAAAGAGAGAGAGAGAGGAGAGAGAAAAGGGGAGAGAAAAAATGGAGAGAGAGAGGGGAGAGGGAGAGGGGGGTTGGGGGTAGGGGTTTTTCAGGAATCCGGGCCCCCGTGGGTGACACCAAATTCTTTTGCCCCCCTGGCATCTTCACGGGATCGAGGCCAACGGGGGGTTTTGGGGGAAAGTCGACTTTGCGCAGTGGGGGGAGCAAGTGGATTTTGCTGTTTGAGGGGGAAGGGATCCCCCTCGGGTTTTTTGGGCCCAGCTTTCCCAGTGCGTCGGGTTTGGGTTGTGGAATGGGAGCTTAAAAAGGGCCCTGCTCTTCTGCCAGGGGAATTGTCAGCCGTCAAAAGTGATTCTTCAAACTGTGTCAAAACCCCATTTGGAAAACGGCTGGCGAATTTTTACTGAGGGGAAAATGGAAAAAGGGGTTGGGGACTTTTTGAGTCCAGGGACTCAGGTTTGGTTTTATATTTTTTTAAATTTTTTTTAAATTTGTGGAATTTTTTTGGTGTTTAAAATTTTGGGTTTCCTTTTCCCTAGTTTTCCAAAATTTGGTTTGGATAGATGTCCCACAACTTGAATTAACAGTGGCTGTAAAAGGGTTTTGGGCCTTGGGGGAATTTTTTTTTGTTAATTTTTTAAATCCCATTTTTGATGCCTTGAGGGTTTTTAATTTTTTTTTGTTGAGCTAAAATTTTGGGAAAGCTTTTAGCCCCCGAGAGGTCAAGTTTTGGGGAAATGTTGGCACTTTTTTTGGGGGGAAGAAGAGAGAAACTTTTTGTTGGGAAGGGTGGGGTGTAACACCCCTCAAAAAAAACGTATTTTTTTTTTTGGGGTGTTACTAAGATTTTTTGGGGAAAACTGTTGGGTTCCTTGTTTTTCCCAGGTGATCTGTGTAAAAATTGTTTTTTTTCTTTTTTTGTGAGAGAGTCACTTTCCCGCTAAAATTTATTTATATTTATATTTATTCTTTTATTTTTTTCCGAGGATAACGAATAAGAAATCATGTGCTTTTTTTCACCCGGCCCCCCGTGTGCATGATTTTTTTGGTAAAAAAAAATTTGTCATCTGTTCCCACCGGCCCCGGGAGGCCACTCTTACGAAAAGGGGGGAACGGTTTTAAAACGTGGGGCGAAGATGTTCTGGGGTGCGTTGCAAAAGGGGAAGGGAGAGGGCAGAGAGGGAAAATTTAGAGAGGAGCAGTGAGGCCCGGGGGTGTGTCCCTGGGAGATTCTCGGGTTTTGATTTTTCCCCATTCAGGAAATTTTTTTTCCCCTCATCGTTATTTGGCTCTTTTACCCCATCTTTCCCATCTCCCCCCCTTTTATCGTTCTTTGTAGTTTTTTACGCTTGATTGGGGTTTGATTCTTGGTTGATTTTGGTTTTGGGGAATGGAAAAGGCCCAAAATTGTCTCGTTTTTTTTTTTTTTTTTTCAATTGTACTTGCAGTACAATTGGTGTTTTTGTTTTTGTTTTTGTTGTAATGTTGTAGGTTGTGTTAGTAAAATTTATATGTGAGGGGAAAACCCAACTTGCTGGGTCTGGAGAGTGACATT
>JASPKP010005599.1:10000-12500 GCA_030674155.1 Stramonita haemastoma | reverse complement strand
ACAATAATTTTGTGTGTGTGTGAGTGTGTGTGTGTTGTGTGTGTGTGTGTGGTGTGTGCTCGTGCGTACGTGCGCGTGTGTGCGTGTGTGTTTTGTGTGTGTGTGTGTATGTGTGGTAATTTACACGACACAAAGCAAAGAACAACAACCGACACATATAGGTGTGTCCTAAACATTTCGGCTTTGGGCTTCCTGGAGGGGGGTGAGGGGGGTTATTGCAATAACGTGTGGAATGACATCAAGTTCAATTATACGTCATGTGCAACGTTGTTATGATATTTCAACTTAATATTAATAGAGATAAGATCAGACAGGAGAGAGAGAGAGAGGGGGGGGAGGGAGAGAGAGAGAGGAGAGAGAGAAGAGAGAGAGAGAGAGAGGGGAGAGAGAGAGAGAGAGAGAGAGAGAGAGAGAGAGAGAGAGAGAGAGAGAGAGAGAGAGGAGGGAGGGAGGGAGGGAGGGAGAGAGAGTTCGATGATACCAGAACTAGGGAAAAAATGTATTTCCTATAGCAACAAAAAGTGACATAGAATAATAGGACACCGCTTCCTAATATGTGTACATGTATATATTTTTATGCCATACTTCGACAACAGCTGAAAAAAGGGACAAGATAATTAAGCTACTTATAAATAACTACCGTCAAACTGGGAACACCACAACCAATGACAGTAGCGCAAACATTTTCATAACACATGATAATAACAGTTTTATATATATAATATATATATATATATATATATATATATATATATATATATATTATATATATATCTATCTTTTCAACAATGCTGCAACCAGTTTTGCCACAAAAAAGCAGACGTGTCATGGATCAGTCCATATTGTTTAGAGACATATAATAATATTGCGTGTGATTCATACATATTCAGGCCATTACTGCATTAATGCGTTCAATCGATCCTGCTCCCACAGAAACGTGACGACTAATGTGTTACACACAGAAAACCATGCATTATTCATGAATGCAATACAAAACACTATCATGTTCCCTTTCCTCAGTGTGACATATAATATACCTCGCAATAGTGGTCTATGATGATGGTATGGCCAAAATATATCATTGTAAACTCTCTCTGTGTCCTCCTGTCTCCCTGTCTCTGTCTCTGTCTCTGTCTCTGTCTCTCTCTCTCTCTCTCTCTCTCTCTCTCTTCTCTCCTCTCTCTCTCACTGACACACACACACACTCACACACACACACACTCACAACGACACACTCACACACTCACTGACACACACACGCGCCACACAACACACACACACACACCCACACACACACACACACACACACACACAAACACACCCCCACACACACACACACACACACACACAACACCCCCCCACACACACACTCACACACACACACACAAACACACACAACCCCCCCCCACCCTCCCCCCCACACACCCACACACACCTTTCCCTTACACTCTACTACCACTAGCTAACCTTAAACCCACGCAGTGGTGGCACACGACTGCATTCAACTGTCCTTTCCAATCTGTCAACAGACAAGAGCTAAAACCAAACAGACGACAGATTAACCTTCCAGATTCTTACATCTCTGCTAAAACCCCTCAGAATCTGGGTCAGGCTTCAGGTAAAGGTTGCACTCTCGCACATCTGGGTCCAGAAGTAGGAAACGACATCCTGATCCGGTGGATCGGTGGCCTAGAGGTAACACGCCAGCCTAGAAAAGGAAAAAGTCCAGGGTGGAGTGTGTGCGGTGGTTCGAATCCCGTTCGGGCCCCGAACTTTGTTCTTCCATCCATTAGACCATGAGTGGTGGTCTGGGTGCTAGTCTTTCGGATGAGACGATAAACCGAGTCCCGTGTGTTACATATCATTATTTAGCGCACGTAAAAGAACCCACGGCAGCAAGAGGGTTGTCCCTGGCAAATTTCTGTAGAAAAAAAGCCACTCTGAGAGGGAAACAAGTACAGTTGCAAACAGAAAAAAATTGGGTTGTGCTGAAGAGATTCAACACTTCCCCGAAACTTTCAGGCATGATTCGTCACTTCATTATAACTTTCAGGCATGATTCGTCACTTCACTAAAACTTTCAGGCATGATTCGTCACTTCACTATAACTTCCAGGCATGATTCGTCACTTCACTATAACTTTCAGGCATGATTCAGCACTTTCACTATAACTTTCAGGCATAATTCGTCACTTCACTATAACTTTCAGGCATGATTCGTCACTTCACTATAACTTTCAGGCATGATTCAACACTTCATCAAAACTTTCAGGCATGATTCGGCACTTCACTCTAACTTTCAGGCATGATTTATCACTTCTCTGAAACTTTCAGGCATGATACGTCACTTCATTGAAACTTTCAGGCATGATTCGTCACTTCACTATAACTTTCAGGCATGATTCAACACTTCATCAAAACTTTCAGGCATGATTCGTCACTTCACTCTAACTTTCAGGCATGATTTATCACTTCTCTGAAACTTTCAGGCATGATTCGTC
>JASPKP010005599.1:0-5000 GCA_030674155.1 Stramonita haemastoma | reverse complement strand
CTCCCCTCCTTCTCCTCCTCCTCTTCTTTTCTTCTTCTTTTTTCTTCTTCTTCTTCTTTTTTCTTCTTTTTTTTTTTTTCTTCTTCTTCTTTTTCTCATGACTAGTGACCGAATTTGGCTACTCATGCCCCGGTTTCCCTTTTGGCTACACAGGACTTAAACTGCGATCCACCCCCCAACGGGGCCTTCGAAAAACTAGATCAACATTTGGGGGGATTACTGGCAGGATTTTGGCTTAAAACAACAAACAAAAAAAGGGGAAAAGAAAAGAAAAGAGAGAGAGAGAGAGAGAGAGAGAGAGAGAGAGAGAGGAGAGAGAGAGAGAGGAGGAGAAGAGAGAGACAGAAAAGAGACAGAGAGAGACAGAGGGGAAAACGGGGGGGAGCAGACAAAAGGGAAAAAGACAGACAGACAGAAAAAAAACAGAGGACAGACAGAAAACCCGAGATGCCCCGAAAAGAAAACAGCACTAAACCAGACAGTTAAAGAGCCCGAAGAGACAAAAAACCCAGACAGACAGAAGACATACACACAGACAGACAAACAGAAAATACAGAAGATAGACCGACAGCCCGACAGAAAAAACGGGGACAGACGGGACAGATAGTTTTTTGAGAAAAAGGGAAAAGAGAGAATGAGGGGGGAAAAAAAAAATTTGAACTGATAATAAACTTTTTATCAAAAAAAAAGGGAAACGAAGTTATTAAAAACCCAAAAAAAGAATCGATTTTGTAAAAGGAAAACGCCCCCCCCCCCCCCCCCCTTTTCCCCCCTAAAAAAAAACCAAACAAGCAAAACCCCAAACCAAACAACCAAAAACAAAAACAACAAAATTTTTAAACCCTCTCCCCTTCTGACCCCCCTCCCCCCCCCCACCCCGAACCCCCCCCCCCCCCTTTTTTTTTCCCCACCCCCCCCAAAATTTTTTTTTTTTTTTTTTTTTTTTGGTTTTTTTTTTTTCCCCCCAAAAAAACTATCCCCCGAAATTTTTTTACGAAAACCCGGGGGGGGCCCTTTTTGTTAAAATACCACACACAGAGAGATATAAAAAGATCCTTTGCGCGCACAATGAAAAATTGTTTGAAAAAGCTTCTGACTTCGAAACGATTGCGAACGGTTTTCCCAAATTCCTTTTGCTGAGGATACAGAGCAAGATGAATGTTAAAATCACCCAAAGTATTCCCCCGGGGCGGGCTTTTTGCACGTTGCTTTTTCCCCCCAAAACACAAAACAAAAAACACCAAAAGGGGGAAAAAACACACGGGGCCCGTGCGCAACCGGGGACCCCAATTGGGACGCCCCGGGGCCCAAAAACACACGCGCAAAGCACCCGCCCTGCACGCCCCACGCAAAGCCCCATGCCAAAACACACCCCCCACAACCCCCTCCCGACTTTCCTTTCCCCCCCCCCCCCCCCAAGGGGCCCCATGGATTAGGGGAAGAGAGAGAGAGAGAGAGAGAAAAGAGAAGAGAGAGGGGGAGGGGGAGAGAGGGGAGAGAGAGAGAGAGAGAGAGAGGGAGAGAGAGAAGAGATAGATAGGGGAAAATAGATTTGTTTTGATAGAGAGATAGAGAGATAGATAGATAGATAGATAGAAGGAAAAGGTAAAGTGTGCACAAAAAGTTCTGCGGGCTTTCGGAAAAACCGGGGGCCCCCAAATTTTTTAGTCCCCAAACCCAAAAACTTTTTTTGGGGAGAGTGGAGTCATCAACACGAAGGGTTAAAATTCCCCAAAAGGGGAAAAATTATCCCCCCGAACGGGAATTATTTGAACTAGGGGGTTTGTCCCAAAATTTCAAAAACAGCAATGTTTTTGACCCACCCAGGCCATCCCCCCCCCCCCCCCATCCCCAACCCCCCGCCCCATCTAAAGAAGGGAAAATTCCCGGGAGAAGAGGGGGGTCAGGCAGTAAAGGTCCAGGGGCCTTTTCTTTTGAGTGGCTTAATGTTGGACAAAAATTAAATGGGGTGGGGGCCATTGTGGGTTTTTGGGGGACAGAGCGGAAAAGGGGGCAAAAAAAACCCCGGGGCTGAACTTTTGACCCTGGATGGTCTTTGGGGGGGATCGGAAATGGGGAGGGTGGGAAAGGGGGGTTATTTGGGGGGTAGGGGATGGGGGGGGAGGGGGGGGGGGGGGGGGAAAACAAAAAAGGTTTTGCCCCTTTGGGAAAGGGGGGAGGGAAAAAAAGATTTTTAATTTTACAATTTTTTAATTACCTTTTGGTTTTTTTTTTTTTTTTTTTTTTTATTTTTTTTTTTTTTTTAAGGTTTTTTTTTTTTTTTTTTTTTTTTTTTTTTTCTTTTTTTTTTTTTTTTTTTTATTGTTGGTTTTTTTTGGGTTTTTTTTGATGTTTTTTTTTTCTTTTCCCCCCCCTCTCTCCCCCTCCCCTCTCTCTCTTTTTTTTCTTTTCCACACACAAAATTTAAAACCCCCCAAAAAAAACCACAAAAAAAAAACGCACGAAGGGCACGCCCCACATTCTTTTTTTTTCTCTCTCACACACACACACAAAAACCCCACACCCCACACCCCCACAAACCACAAAACAAAAAAAACCACATTAAATAAAAATACATTTTTCCTTTTTTTTTTTTACACTACATTCCCACTACACTCCCTTCCCACTAACAAAAACAAACCACACAAAACTACACCCAAAAACACACACACACATACAAACACAACACACACACACCCCCCACACACACACACACGTGTAAAACACACACCCACAAACACCCGTGAAACACACCCCAACACACAACCCCCCAACACAAAAACAAAAACACACCACCACACCCCCAAACACCAAAAAAGTGAAAAAACACACACAAAGTGTACAAAAAAAACCCCCCTTTCACCCAAAAAAAACACAAAAAACCACACACCCCCCCCACAAAAAAAACAAAAAAACACCCCCGGGCCCTTTGGGGCAAAAAAACCCCCTCCCCACACCCCGCTCTTTTTTATTTTTACTAACCCCCCTTTTAACCCAAAACAAAAAACCATTTTACCCCTAAAAACCAAAATTTATTTTCCCTATTTCGTTTTTTTAAAATTTTTTTTTTTTTTTTTATCGGGGGTTAAAAGAATAAGCAATCATGTGCTTTTTTTACCCCGGGCCCCGGTGAAAGCGGGTTTTGAAAAAATTTTTGTCATCTGTTCCCCCCGGCACACGGGTGGCCCCCCTCTTACGAAAAGCGGAAAAAAAATTTTAAAGGTGCGAAAAGATGTTCTGCGTGCTTTTTCCGCAAGGGGGCCCCGGTTTTTTAAAATTCCCCTTCCGGGAACCCCCTTTTTGGGGGGGGTTGGGGGTCGAATGTTTTTAAAACTCCAGGAAAAAAATTTTTTCCCCGAGGACTGGGGAACCCCCGGGGGGGAAAATTTTCCAGCGCAATGTTCGGGGCCACGGGTACCCCTCCCCCCCCCCCCGCCCCACCCCCAGCCCCCCCCGGTAAACCCAAATTCCGTCAGTCAGTCAGTGTTTTTTTAAAAACTGAAAAGGACTATTATGTGGGGTTTTAAAACCAGGAACGGCAAAGCAAAATCTCAGAAAGATATTTTGCCCCTTTGGGGGAAACCCCCCCGTGAGCTGGACCCCCCCGACAGAAAAAGGGGGTTTGGGGTTTTTGTTTGGGAAAAAACCCCTTTTCAAAAAGAGAGAGAGAGAGGAGAGGAAAAGGGGGGAGAGGGGAGTGAGAGAGAGAGGGAGGAAAAGGGGAGAAGAGAGAGGGGAGGGGGGAGGGGGGAGAGAAAAAGAGAGAGGGGGAGGGAGGGGGGGAAAGGAAAAGAAAAGGGGGGGGGGGGAAAATTGAAGGGGGAGGGGGGGAGAAAAGAAAAAAGGGGGGGGAGAGGGGGGGGGGGCGAGGGGGGGGTAAAAAGGGGGGGAGGGGAGGGGAGAGAGGGGGGGAGGGGAAGGGGAGTGAAAAAGGGGGGGAGAAAGAGGAGAGAGAGGGGAGGGGAAAAGGAGGAGGGAGAGAGAGAAGAGAAGGACAGGGGACAGAGACGAGGGACAGAAAAAAGAGCCCAAAAGGGAGAGGGCAGAGGGAAGACAGAAAAAGGGGGCCGGGCGGGACATTTTCCCAAATGACAGATTGACAAGAGAGGGGGCAAAAAAAAAAAAAAGGACAAACCACACAGCCCAAAATTTTTAACTAAAATTTTTGGGGAAAAAAGGGAGGGGGGCCCCTTTAAAAAAAAAAGGGGAAAAAAATATCCAGTGATAAGTACAAACCTATTTAAAAATTTTTTCCCCCTTCCTCTTAAAAACAAAACGGGGCCACCCCAAACCCAACCCTTTGCACTGGGGCAATAAACAGGGGGAAATTGGGGGAAAATTAAAGAAATTTTTTGTAAAATCATTCCAGGAAAAACAAACCCCCCCCCGGGCCAGTTTGGGGGGTTAAAAAAACCCTCCCCCCCCCCCCCTTCTTTCCCCCCTTTTGTCTGGAGAAGGCTAGTCCATTCCCCCATAAAAAAAATCGTCAAAAGTTTTTCGGGGCTCGGCCTTTTGGTCTATGGGCAAACACGGGGCGGAAATCGTTCTTTTTTTTGTTTCTCTGTCCTGCTCGGGCCAAAAAACTAAATTTTTTGGGGAGAGGTTTTGTTTTTTTTTTTTCCTTTAGTACAGTTTTTGTCTGTTTTTTTTGGTCGGTCTGTTTTTTTTGTGTTTCTGTTGTTTTTTTTTGTCTTTTTTGTTTTTTAAGTTTTGTCATTGCCTGCTTTTCTTTTTTTTAAAGGGGTCTGACTAACTTTTTTTTTTGCTGGTGTGTGTGTGTGTGGGGGGTTTTGTGGGGTTTTTTGTGTTTGTGTGTTTTTGGGTTTTTTGTGTTTTTTTTTGCGTGTGTGTGTCTGTGGGGGGTGTTTTTGTGCCCCGTCTGTCTGTCTGTGTCTGTGGGGTGGGGGGAGGGGGGGGGTTTTTGAAATTTTCCAGTGTCCATTTTCAAAATTTTAAAAACGTTCCGGGGGTTTTTGTGTCGTCTTTAACAAAAAACAAAG
>JASPKP010005598.1:10000-15628 GCA_030674155.1 Stramonita haemastoma | reverse complement strand
AAAACATTTCAGACAGTTATCAGAATAATTATGTTTCTTATTCCTAAATAATACTGAGCTTTGGCATGTATGTGTGTGTGTGTGTGTGTGTGTGTGTGTGTGTGTGTGTGGTGTGTGTGTGTGTGTGTGTGCACGCACACGTGCCGTGTGTGTCTGTGTAAGATGTTTGTGTATGCATGCCTCTTACAAGTGTGTTTAAGTGCATGCATGTTGATGTACATGTATATATTTGTCTATTTTTATGCGTACTGTTCATGTGTTGAGAAAGTTAGAATAGGACAGATGTGTATTGGGTATCAAATGTGTGTATGATATTATTGTGAAATGTCATCATGGTATTGTTAGCCAAGGATAAATGATTTGAGGAGAGGATAGACAGATGATTTCAGATCAGTGGGATGGGCATTATGTAATGTTTTAGTTACAAAAATGTTCAAAATGCCAACTGTACTAGATTTTTTTTTATAAGGTATGCTGTTGTATTTGGGGATTATAAATCCCTTCATTGTCATTAATCTATTTAATATTATATTTGTGATTGCTTTTCAGGGCGAAAAGAAACATGTTGTTTCTCTGGAGATTGGCTTGGACAGAAGTGGGGATGATTGAAACAGGCAGTGCCCCAAGAAAACAGGTCAAAACAAAGCACAGCTCAAATTGATATGTTCTGGCAAAGTCATCAACGATACCCAAGCACTAAATCAGCAAAATATTAAGGTAAGTGCAAGAACTGCTCAATTTTGTGGGAAAATGTTTCATTTTATAAGAGCATGTATTTCATAAAATTTGTCATATGATTTGGTATATAGTACAAGAAGTGAGGATTTTATTTTTCACTAAATACTGTGTTTCTTTTTAGGAGAGTAATAATCATCAATATTGCACAATGTTTTGACATAAATCTCCCTGAATGTGACGGTTAGCTGTCAGATTACAAACAGATTAGAGGAAAGCTTTCTTTCATGACCCTTTCAAAAAATCTGTTGATAGGTGCAGGAGGAAAAACAGCAAATAGTAAAATGCTTCTCCCTGGTAAAGAATCATGTTACAATGCATGACAGTTGAATTACAGTCAAAAGTCAGCTTGTTAAATATTCTTCCCTAAACTTACAGCATTAGAGCTTCAGAATGGTGTTTACGAATGTGTGGACTTGTGTGCTGGTTTTTCCTCAGAATGGCAGTCAGGTGATGGCCATGGTGGTGACAGAAACAGAGGCTGATTGTCAGGCAGAAGGAGGAAGAGATCAGTGATGTCTCCAGAACAAGGCAGGCTGCAGAACTGCTTTCCACAAGAGCAGAGAATGGTATGTGACATGTCATATGCTGAAACTTGTAGTCTCTTGCTTTTGTCTCTCTGTGCAAATTTTCTGATATTTTTGTTTAATTTAGGGGTGTGGTCACTGGCGTAAATTTTTTGTTATTTCTTTTTTTTTTTTCTGGAATTGTCGGTCAAATCGTTGACATGATTGTTTTGGGGTTGTTTTTTGTTGTTGCTTGTTTCATGTGATATGTTTGTTTTTGGAGAAGGTTTGGAAAGAGTCTAAGGCTGTCATGACAGAGTGAGCTGCAACTAAAGATGTTTCACTGTGTTGACTGTGTTAAGAGAATTGTGAGAGATTATTTCTGCGAAGCTTATATCTTAAAGACTGATGTTAGAAATGCAATTTCTGTTCACATGTGGGCTGTTACTGTTCATGTTTTTATGTTTGTGTGTGGCAGATGATGTTGATGACATTGATATTCGCATTGCTGACCAAAGTGGTAGAACTCTACAGCTTCCCAAGGAAGAGAGAAAGGTGAGAATAAGATGTGTATCATGTCTTCTATAGGAATTTTATGTCCATTTCTTTATCGTGTATGTGTGTGTGTGTGTGTGTGTGTGTGTGTGCTCGTGTATGTGTGCATGTTTCTCCTTGGTTTAATGTGTGTGCACTAAAATGTGATTTAGACCGGCAAATTTTCATAATAAAAACCAATATTAAAAAGAAGAAGAAAATTATCAAAGCATTGAGGAGTATGCAGTGCCCCAGGTAGGCCTATAGTAACCTTTTGTCTGTGGAATGATAAATGACTTCACCAATGGATGCTACACTGTACTGAGGATCATATAATATGTATACCCTTAATGTTGTCATATTTTGAACACATATCAACTCCCTCCTTTGTACGCAAGTCTCCAGGAATAGGGCAGTTAATTAAAAAGTAGATGATGGACTGTAATAGAATGAGAACATGGGCATGTCACATTTTTGGAGTATTTTGTGTTCCAGGTGTTTCATTTTCTTCTTCATCGAACACTCAGACAGCACTGACTGTTGTCTGTCGTATGAGCGAAAATATGTTGTGCTGTTGCTAAGTGCCCAACAAGTCAGGCGCAGCACATCCAACTTCATCATGGAAGAAAATTGTTCTCCTGAAGTCTTTCATGAAAAATGGCAGGAAAATAGACCAAGAAGGCAAAAAATAGGTAGGAAGCAGGTGAAAGGAAAAAAAGGAACAAGGCAAAAACAAAGAGAGGGATAGAAAAGAGGGAATTTCTAGCTCAGAATTTTCAGGAGGGGGGATGCTACTTATACTGACATGTCCCACAGTATCCCCATGGGGAGTTTCATTGTAATTCATATACAATTATCTCTATCTTTCTGAGGGAAGAAAGATTTTCAAAATGCAACTTCTAGAATGTAGAATATGTAAAACTTGTCAGAATTAATTTCATTGCATCTGGTGATAGTTTCAGGTCAGTTCTGTTCAAGTTATTAATTCTAAAACTTTATGAAGGTCCATGTTTAGCAAGAGAATCTGCTGTCTCATTCCAGTAGACTCAACAATGTGTGTGTGTGTGTGTGTGTGTGTGGTGTGTGTGTGTGTGTGTGTGTGTGTGTGTCCATGCATGTGCTTACTTGTATTTATATTTTAGTGTAGGCAGTTTTGTCTCTTATACATACAAGTGGCAGTGGATTGTTAACTTTGACTTCAATATCTTGTATGAATATTTAACCAGATCTACTGAGAACCACATTATGAATAATATGGCTGTATATTTTTTTGCATTTTTTTAGGAGCTGCAATCCCAGGAATTGTCAGTTGTGTCTTTACACTAGTTTTGATTTCCTCTTAGATTGCCTTGTTTTCTCTGCTGACTATGATTTGGAGAAATGATTATGCACAAGTCTTGTGCTAAGATTTCTTTATAAATACCTGTGTTTTAATGGGTTTAGGGTGTTGATATAATAAGCTTTTTTTTTTTCAGTCACTGACCTTGGCCATGACACTTCACGAGAAAGGACGTGCTGCACTGAAAGCAAAAAACTTCAAAAAGGCTTTGCTGCTACTGTTGGAAGCAGACAAGGAGTTTGGGTGAGTTCATTGCTGTTATGCATCGAAGGCATTGGCAGTTCTAATAATTTTTTAAGATTGTCATATGTTTTTGTGTGAAATCTAGAATGCAGAACAGACATTGAAATAAAGCTAGCCAGTTTTGCAGTATTGTTGGAGTAAACACAAGACTAATCGTATAACTTACCTCATCTGTTCTTTCTTCAAGAAACAGTTATCAGGGAAAAGTAGTCTTTTGAAGTAAACTATTTTACTGAAAGTGAAATTTCTCAGAGCTCATATTTGTTCTCATTATTGTTTCAAATCAGGTCAACCTGTTTTTTTCCTACCTTTGTATGCATATGTTTGTTATCATTATCATCATCATCATTGTTTTGTTATTAAGTAGAAGTAGAAGCACCAGTAGTAGTAGAAGTGATTTTACCATTATCTTTGTTACTATTACTACTTTTATCATTATCACTGTTGGTGTTGTTGGTGTGGTTGTTGATGTCATAATTCCAAGTTGCATTTTTTTCTTTTGTTTTTCTGCTTGTCTTTCTTTGCTGTTATTATCATGATTTGTGTGTGTGTGTGTGGTGTGTGTGTGTGTGTGTGTGTGTGTGTGTGGTGTGTGTGTGTGTGTGTGTTTACATTTTATCAGGAACTGCCGAGCGGAGATTCTGGCCAGTGTGGACAACTTTGCCATCCTGTGTTTGGACATCGTCTGGTGCTACCTGTGTCTGGAGAATATCAGTGAATTACCTGATGCAGGTATTGTTCACCTTTGCTATTTCCTGTTTGCTCAGTGTGTGTGTGTTGTGTGTGTGTGTGTGTGTGTGTGTGTGTGTGTGTGTGTGTGTGTGTGTGTGGTGTGTGTGTGTGTGTGTGTGTGTGTATGTGTGTTTGTAAGTGTAAGTGTATGTGTGTGTGTGTGTGTGTGTTGTGTGTGTGTGTGTTAGAAGATAACTTTCTGGCAGTGTAAAGATTACATATTATAAGCATAGAAGGAATATTGACTATACATCTCTCTACTTT
Source organism: Stramonita haemastoma (assembly GCA_030674155.1). Lineage (NCBI taxonomy): Eukaryota > Metazoa > Mollusca > Gastropoda > Neogastropoda > Muricidae > Stramonita > Stramonita haemastoma. Next base: position 11,275 of record JASPKP010005598.1, on the reverse strand, counting down.
TCAAAGTGTGAAGAAAGGTAACAAGCTGCTCTCGTGTGTCTCTCAGAACGCCGCCTGCACAGTTGTGAAGTGACCTTCCTGAAAACCTATGGTCACAACAACGAGAGACTGAAACAGCTGAAGGTACGTTACACTTTTACCATTTTTCTGCAGTGGTGTTTAGTTTTTAGCAATCTCTGCAAAAGATTTTGGGGGTATTGTTGGTATTTTTTTTACCACCTTTCTTCAGTATATCAAGTCTAAAAAGAAGGTGTGTCACAGAATTTTGGGCTCTGGCTGTTACAGCTTTGGGTCTTTCATTAGAAAAACAACCATTCATTTAAAAAAAAACCCTCTTTTTATATAAGTGCTTGTAGAAGAGATGTGAATTTCTGTTAGACTGAACTAAAATTGAAAATTTTGTCGTGTGAACAGATTGGAGTTGGTTTGTTGTTTTAGGGCTGTTTTTTTGTAACAAGGGAGGTGGGGGGTATATTTTGATTTACTTGCTTTCTTCTAGCATTAGCATTCATTAATATCTGATCTAAAAATAGATAACAAATTTAAGCTTGTTTTCAAATTTTCTTGTGGAAAATAAAGGGAGAGAGGGCAAAACTATGTTCACAAAGACAGCATTTCCAAATTGGACTATCAGTTTGTCTCAGTGTTTTTTGTTGTTGTTTTTTTCACCAGAGGGCACCTTTACTCGGAGAGCACCTTTAGCTATGATGTGAAATGTCTGTTTAATTCCCTGTGGCAGAACGGTGCAGAGGTGGAGCGGATCCTGCTGATGAGGCTACACCTGCTGCAGGGCATCGTGGCTTTCCACCAGCACAAGACAGCCGCAGCACAACAGCTGCTGCGACAGGTGAGCAAGGACACTGGGGCCACAGAGACAACCCAAAGGCTCTGTGGAAAAGCAGTGTGTGTACTGTAGACCTGTCTTCCATAAATAGGAAAATGTACCCCAGCTACCTCTGTAACAAGTAATGGCATGGTTGACAAGTGTATCCTGGGCCATATTTGTTGTTTGTAAGTCTGACTGTTAATATTGCTGCCAACAATCTTGACTTCAGAACTGTGGGTCTCTTGTAGATTCATAAATTTTTGGTTTGTTTGTTTGTTTAAAGCAGGTTGTTTTGGTAGTGTCCACTCTGTTGAACATACATAGAAAGTGATTATAGGTTGTGCTAATCATTAGATCATGGGTTCTGTAGCTTTGAGTTACCTTTCTAAGAAACTAGGTTATAATGATTTCATTTTGTGTGTGATTGTTTTCTCTGCATTGTATGATAA
>JASPKP010005598.1:0-5000 GCA_030674155.1 Stramonita haemastoma | reverse complement strand
GGTACATCTATTGGTCAGCTGTGTTGTTTGGTAAAGAAAATATCTTCTGCATCAAAGAAGCAAACATAAAGAATTTGCTGGTAGACTTTGCTTTACAGATCTTTTTTATTGTGATATATCATTGTTCAGTTTGTGTGTTAGTGTTAGTGTGTGTTGTGTGTCTGTGTCTGTGTTTGTGTGTACGCAGTTTGCATGTCCGTCAGAGTAAAGGTCTGTTTACAAATACTTATGCATTCATGCATGTGTGCATGAAGGCCTATGTGCTCTTACGCAAGTGATTGTACATTTATTTTATATATTCATGTGAATTAAATGTTAAGGGATTTTGTGTCAATAGACCAGGTATGCTGATTTTTAAAAAAAATTATTGTTATTATTTCTAGTATAATACTCTACATGTGAGCTCATGTAGATGTACACTCTCACACAGGCATTACATGCACACATATCTTCTCCTCTCTTTTCTCTGCATTGTCTTACCAGGTGGGATGCATAGTGCCTGATCTTCTCCTCTGCTTGTAATTTTACAGGAAATCTGACCTCAGCCAACATAGTTTGACTTCAGAGCAGCTCATTTCATTGTACAGGTTGCATGCTTGGTATGTTTGTGTTTCTGTAACCCACCAAACACTGATATGAATTACAGGATCTTTAACATGCATATTTGATCTTCCCTGTAAGGGAAGGGAGTAAAGGCCTGGCAGGTCTGCACTTGATGTTGACCTGGGAGATAGTAAAAATCTCCATCCTTCATTCACCAGACCCCACCTCCAAGATTTGAACGCAGGATGGGGACTAGATGTAAAGAAGCACACAAGTGCCTATTCCATTATCTTCAAAATCAAAGAGTAATAACAATGGTGATCACACACACACACACACACACACACACACACAACACACACACACACACACACACACACACACACTGAGGGCATAGGAAGGTGATCCAAATGTTGATGCACAAATGCCCACATGCCATTTCTGTTTAAAAAAAATTTTTTAATTCAAGACTTTATTACTTTCTTTTGCATCACCTAAAGCTTTTGCCATCAGAACAGAAATGGCAATGCTGATGTGTTCAGGAGCGTACGGAGGTCATAACGAAGGAGAGAGAGGAACGAGAAGACAGAAAACTGGCCAAGAAGTTTGGTAACTGTGCCAGCGGTGAAAAGTGAGTAGCTCTCTTCATTTTGAAAATGAATAATGTTTCAGAACTATAGTTTTGCAGGTTGACTTGCTTACTTTTGCTGTAGTTTCTGCATATCCAAAGAATTTTGCATTTAATGTAAGTACAGGGTGGATAATTTACAGATATAGTGACCACTCTGAGCCTAGTCCAAGGTGGAAAATCTTCACTTTGACCCTTCTGTCCATGAAACATAACTTGTGATGTGAAGCAGATGATGTTTTCAGAGATAGGGCAGAGCTCGTTGTTCTATAGAAGTTATAGTTTTACAAAATTGGGTGTTTCCAAAAATGTGATCAGTATTGACAATGGAAGTCAGATTTGGACAGAATGGGATGAATGATTTTTTTTTGGTGGTAGACTGAAATTGTGTTTATAAAAATAAAGACAAACTTGATTGTGATGGAACTTCAAAAAAGTAAATCCCAGAATGAGAATGTTTACAAGAGTAAATCAACCCTCTCTCAAAGACAAGGAGTCATTGAAAGGGATCCTCAAATTTGTCAAGTATCCTCACTACTTAGGTGATTGTAAATAAGATTAGCGATGAATGCCTTGGGTTTGAGAGCCTTTTTATACTTGGGGGGGGGGGGGGGGGTCTGTTTTATTGCATGCTTTTGGGGGATTTTTTTTAAGAATTAAGTATTTGTGACGCTCCACCACGAAATGAGTCGCTTAGCACAGTACCCAATTTTCCGCTAGGAGCCATTAAAGGTAGGTGGGGGTCAAGAATGAATGATGCAACACATATATACAAGGGAGTGGGGAGGGGGGGGGGGATGTGAGAAATATATAAAGAGCAAAAAAGGGATGGAATACATTACTAGGGATGGGATAAAGAATGTCGTAACACTACATTCTCTTTTTTGGGACAATGTCCTGGTGAATTTAGTTAACTTTTTCAGTCTGTTAATTTTGTGTGTGTGTGTGTGTTCCAGGTTAAACATGCATAATGTTCGCATGATGATGCAGATGCAGTATCCCCGTGCAGGAGCTGCTGAGGCCTTGAAACAGACAAACAATGATGTGGCAAAAGCTGTAGATGTGAGTTCTGTGACAGACAAACAATGATGTGGCAAAAGCTGTAGATGTCAGTTCTGTGACAGACAGACAATGATGTGGCAAAAGCTGTAGATGTCAGTTCTGTGACAGACAAACAATGATGTGGCAAAAGCTGTAGATGTCAGTTCTGTGACAGACAAACAATGATGTGGCAAAAGCTGTAGATGTCAGTTCTGTGACAGACAAACAATGATGTGGCAAAAGCTGTAGATGTCAGTTCTGTGATACAGCAATCAGCTGTAGACCTGTGCAAGTTTGGAGGGCTAGGTCTAAGTTTCCATGTTATATTTCCACGCAATTGAAATATAAAAATGAGGTGGTATGTAGTTTGTTGATTTTCTTCTTTTTTTAAGTCAAATTTCTGAACATCTGATTATCAGCAAATCAAAAGTCATGTTGCTGATTAACATCTGAAAGTTAAAATGCAATCTGTATGGTGTATATTTCAAATCATAACAACCCAGTGGTGAACAAAAAAAGCTGCTTTGGGGTTTGGAACATTTTGATTTTAGGAGTTACTGGGAAAGAAAAGGACTGGCAATAGATGATAGCTTTATTTAACAGGAGCATGAAAAAAAGGGATTCTCAACAGGATTGCTCAGAACTATCTGGCTATGAAGTTATGTGAACTTTTTCTGTTTTTTCCTCTGTCAGATTCTGCATGAACACCCTGAGCTGTTGAACCTGCCTGACATTGACGACAAGAAAACTCCTGTGGTTCTGCGAGACACTGATATTGCACAGGTGGGTGGTCCTTGGGTCAGGAGCTTGTCAGTAAACAGAATGCATGTGCCTTTCCCAATCCAGCTGTTGGTATTTGCAACAAGAAGGCCAAAAAGAAAAAGTGATAAACAGTAATGTTGTCTAGTTCTGAAGTATGCAAATTGTTTACTTGGCATCATTAGTCTCAATTCTATCATGTCATTTATCTTTTTCCAAGCTGGTAAAAAAAATATAAAAATTTCAGCCAGCTAATAAAAAAAACATTGGGGGGGGGGGGGGGGGTCATGATTCTTGTCTGTAGTAGAATTGCCTGTTTTCTTTTTGTAGCAGTTATTTTCCAGAAGTAAGTGGTACCTTTTATGTCATATTTATATTGTTTTTTCCCCCTTTAATGTCTTGAATATGTATGCAGACACACTGACATGCAGTTGATTTATTCTGTTTGGTGGTGGTTTTTGCATTTTAAAAAGTAGATTGAAATGCCTCAACTGATATCCCTGGGCTTGGTATTGTTTAAATTTAATCAGTTATCCTTTGTTTATGGATCAGAAGATGATATGGGGGTTAAATCCCAGCTCCGCAAAGATAAGGTTATAATATTCCATAGATAGATCACAATTGATTTATCTGAATGAAATGGTTATTCTGTACTGGATATATAATTCAGGCTCTTAACCATAGTAGTAAGAGTCCTTTAGGCTGTCCAATTCTGTCTTTATTAATTTCAGAATGTGGACATGATGTGATGTATTTATCACAACTTTGTGATGCAGGTAGTGTCCATGGGCTTTGAGGCCCAGGCTGCGAAAGCTGCACTTCGCAAACACAGGAACGTTGTGCAGAGAGCAGTTGAGGACCTCATCAAGTACAATGGAGACTTGCCCTACGGCTTTGACGACTCGGACTCTTCAGGATCAGGTATGGTCAATCAGAATTTGTCCATCTTTCCTGTGTTCAAGATTTTTATTTATTTCCACATGTCACAAGTGATTGCTTCTAGTGAGCTTTGCCATAAACTGTGCTATGCTTTGACTTCATTGTTTTGCATTCTGGTGATGGGCTTCTGAGTTTGTTTTGCTCTGAACACTTGTTCACTGTTTGCAATCTGTTCTTGAGGTATGTACATGAAATTTTTCAGGTTTTTAAAAATACTTTTTTTTTAAGGAAGATGGGGATGGTAGAGGTGACAACTTAATCTTGTTAGTTTTCCTATTTTCTGTCACTATGAAGAATAACCAAACAGGCAAAGAGTTTGAATGAATTCCAGATATGTTCATAGCATTACAGGGAGAGATTTTTTATTGAATTATTAAATTTAGTATACTTTGATATCAAATGGAAATGTAGCAATTAATTATTCACCTTACTGTATTCAGTCATGTTTACCTTCTAAAGCTGAGTGTTACCCAGCTTAACACCCTGTCCTGAGGATCACCCAGAATATGTGTTCTGATTTACTCATCCCACCTGGGAATCACTGTGAGATCATAAGTACCTACTGGATGAGAAGTTTGTGTTTATGACATTTTCTCTGTACATTGTAATATAGGCAGCCGTACTCTTGACCTCACAGGATATTTTTTCTCCTTTAACTCTTTTACCGCCAAGTTTCTGACTAAAGAACTCTCTTTAGCACCAGGTATTTTTCAGCGCTGTTACTGATTTCCCAGCATTCAGTCTGTGTCAGAATAATGCAGTCACTTTTTCCACTTAAAGCTGGGTCAGGGATGAAGGATAATATGTCTGCTATCACACATGCAAGTCAACTGAAGTGTGAAACCTTGTTACTGTATGAAAAACTGTTCTTTTTAACATGACCTGCACTGTTGACAAAAGCCACCATGGTAGTGTTGACTACAGTTGCCTATGGCGGTGAAAGAGTGAAGGAGAGTAATACATGTTTTTATGCCATGAGCTTGTCATGGCAGAAGACAATCCTAGCATAATATTTTGAAGCATAAGACTGACAAAGGTTTTGGTCAGGACCAGGTTATGTCCATTACTTTTCAGGATGTTCAGGAAGTTT
>JASPKP010005596.1:10000-15630 GCA_030674155.1 Stramonita haemastoma | reverse complement strand
TTCCGCTTTTTGAAATGTTATCAGTAATTTCACAGATAATATGCATTTAAAACATACTTGATGAACCTTGTTTTCAATGTTTTGGGAGCAATCAATATTCTACAGAGTAATCACTATTTTACATAGTAATCAATATTTTACATAGTAATCAATATTTTACAGAGTAATCAATATTTTACAGTGTAACCAATATTCTACATAGTTAATCACTATTTTACATAGTAATCAATATTTTACAGAGTAACCAATATTCTACATTGTGAACAATATTTCATAGAGTAAACAATATTCTACACAGTAACCAATATTTTACAGGGTATAGTAACTAATATTTGACAGAGTAACCAATATTTCACAGAGTAACCAATATTTTACAGAAATTCATAACTTGTGTCGCAATGTCAAACATACAGTTTACAAAAGTTTTTAATGAGAAATGGCAATAAGAAATGGAAGCACATATTCCATTTTCCCCCCAAATATTTCAAAACAGATTCTGGAGAGGACAGGTATACATATTTTTAGTTAACCAGATATTTTCATTTACTCTCCATCCACTTAAGGCACTCAAATAACAAATCAACAGTTGAGGTGGATCACCATTTTGCCACTCTAAGGAAAAGATTATACGATAAATGTGGTATGCTTGAAAATGGTGATGAATGTCTCTTCATTACCGAATGCCCCCTGCATGTCAATTTGCAACAGAAACATTTGTCACAATGCTTTCTTACCTCAAAGTCAGCTTATAGTTTGAGTCAACTGATGTTATCTGTGAATCACAAAGACATGCTTTCTTTGTCATAAAAGATTTTACATTGTATACAGTTGTGTAATCATTTGCTCAAATATACTCCACTGAATTTTCTGTTGATTAAAGTTTCACTTCTTCCTGTTATTACCTGATGTCCAACCTTCTGACTCCACACCCCAACAGGTGCAAAAGGAAGAAAATATTGTTCATCTTTACACACAATCATTATCAGTATTGTGTGTAGAGAGGGACGGTGCAGAAACATGGAAATGAAAGAGTTTGGACTAAAGCATGCTTAATAATGACCAAGACATGCTCCTCCAGTTCATATCACAGCTGTGTGTACAAGTGTATGGTGTGTGTTTGTCAAATCAAATCATCAAATCAAATCAAATTTTGATTTCCAGATGGTACATTGAATAAGCATCGATTTGCATTTTTGATCAAGCCATCTATCTAAAGAAAAGAACAACAACAAAAAACAACAACAAAAAACAAAGCAGAAAAATCCCTAACAATCAATCAATCAAAAAGAAAGGAAAAAAGGGGGAAAAGGGTCTGTGTGTGTGTGTGTGTGTGTGTGTGTGTGTGTGTGTGTGTGTGTGTGTGTGTGTGGGAAAAGGGTTTGTGTGTGTGTGTGTGTGTTGTGTGTGTGTGTGTGTGTGTGTGTGTGTGTGTGTGTGTGTGTGTGTGTGTGTAGTGTAGTATAGTGTAGTGTAGTGTAGTGTAGCATAGTGTAGTGTAGCGTAGTGTGGTGTGGTGTGGTGTGGTGTGGTGTGGTGTGGTGTGGTGTGGTGTGGTGTAGTGTAGTGTAGTGTGGTGTATGTGTGTGTTTGTGTGTGTGTGTGTGTGTGTGTGTGGTGTGTGTGTGTGTGTATGTGTGTGATGTGCATCTGCATAAAAGTGCACACATAAGTGTGTGTATGTAGATGTACACAGGTCTTGTGTGAGTTTCTTCATATATAAGCTTTTTTTACAGATGAAAAAACAAAAAGTTCACATTCACTTTTGCATGAGTGTGCATGCATGGGTGTGCATGTGCGTGTGCATGTACACACACACACACACACACACACACCCCACACACACCATCTTCAATTTTTAAACATTATGTCATCAAGCAATGAACTACAGCTGTCAGATGATACAGAGATCACGATAATTATATTTATGTCAGGTGATACAGAGATCATGATAATTATTCATGTCAGGTGACACAGAGATCATGATAATTATATTCATGTCAGGTGATACAGAGATCACGATAATTATATTCATGTCAGGTGATACAGAGATCACGATAATTATATTCATGTTAGGTGATACAGAGATCACGATAATTATATTCATGTCAGGTGATACAGAGATCACGATAATTATATTCATGTCAGGTGATACAGAGATCATGATAATTATATTCATGTCAGGTGATACAGAGATCATGATAATTATATTCATGTCAGGTGATACAGAGATCATGATAATTATATTCATGTCAGGTGATACACAGATCACGATAATTATATTCATGTCAGGTGATACACAGATCACGATAATTATATTCATGTCAGTGAAAAGCGTCCCATGCTGACACCTGCACATCAATGTCTGACAGCTGACTTCACCCTTCACACCTGAAGCAACACACTCCCCCCTTCACACCTGAAGCAACACACTCCCCCCTTCACACCTGAAGCAACACACTCCCCCCTTCACACCTGAAGCAACACACTCCCCCCTTCACACCTGAAGCAACACACTCCCCCCTTCACACCTGAAGCAACACACTCCCCCCTTCACACCTGAAGCAACACACTCCCCCCTTCACACCTGAAGCAACACACTCCCCCCTTCACACCTGAAGCAACACACTCCCCCCTTCACACCTGAAGCAACACACCTCCCCCTTCACACCTGAAGCAACACACTCCCCCCTTCACACCTGAAGCAACACACTCCCCCCTTCACACCTCTGCCTGAAGCAGCATGCCGCTGAATTGAGTCCATCCTCCTCCACAGAACGTGTATTCTCTGTCATCATATGTTCCGAGGAACACTTTCTGACCTGCATTTACCTTCACAACACAATGTCCTGTAGAGCAGCTGAGGCCCTTAGCATACACATATCCTTTCCCTTCATCCTCTACAACAATGTCAAGTATGGCATCTTTCTCCACATCAGGATCCCTAGGACTGGTGTTGGCCAGGAAGCAGTAAAGGCCTGTGACAGGGGCGGTGAACTCCCCTGTCTGTCCATCATACCCACCCCCCTCACTGCTGGTGATGCGGTCACAGATCAGGGTCTGTTCCTGGCTGGTGGTCACTCTCTCGGTCAGCCAGGCATGGAAGCCCACCTGGGTGTTGGCGGTCACTGCAAGCACAACATGCACACCAGGTGAAGAGAAACATTCCTGAGACACCTGTGATATCCATCGTGTCAAACATCACCGTATACAGCACACAAGAAAATCTGATACAAAATATGGATAAATAAAGACACATGATTATTAGAGAGGCAGACAGGCAGATATCAAGTAACTGACTTCAATAGAAGTTAATAGACAGGTAGTTCACAGACGAACAGATAAACAGACAGACAGATACATAGACAGACATTGTGATGAAAATCATAGATATAGATGCCTGAATGCATATATTTGCAATGATACAAAGAGACATTTGAAATATGACATGAACATACAAACACATATAAATCAACACATCAATGACAAGTGTATTTATAAACACAGAAACATACATGTGGGTGTGGGTACACTAAGCCCCCTATAAATCATACATTTTTTATCTCAATTTTTCTTCCACACACACACACACACACACACACACACACACACACACACACACACACACACACACACACACACACACACACACACACAAGATTCAAGATTCAAGATTTAATTCGCCTTTGACCCCACTTGGGGCATGGAAGATTTCAGAAAGCAAAATCAACTGTAACATATATAATATGCATTAATAGAATACGTTCATACACACAAAATTCAAGATTTAATTCGCCTTTGACCCCTCTTGGGGCATGGAAGATTTCAAACAAAATCAACTGTAACATATATAATTTGCATTAATAGAATACGTTCATACACAGAATTTTTCACAGAAATAAAAATATAGTCAACCTTTTCATTAATATCATGCAACTTTACACACACACACACACACACACACACACACACACACACACACACACACACACACACACACACACACACAAGCACATGCACATGCACATGCACACAAACACACACGGGATGGATAGCCTAGTGGTCAGAACATTGCGCTGGCAATTTGATGACCTGGGTTCAAGTCCGGTTGAGGAAATTTTTCTCCTGGAGTTAACACCAGTGCTGACTCCACTCTCCCCACAAGTCCTTCGGATGAGACTTTAAACCAAGGCCCCGTGTGCGAACACACGCAGAACATCTTACGCACATGTTAAATCCTGTTCAGCTTTTCGTAAGAGTAGGCCACCATGTGCCGGTGGCACAGATGAGACAAGATTTAACAAAACTGCATACACACGGGGACCGGATGAAAAAAAGCACATGATTGCTTATTCTGTTATCCTCGATATAAAAGAATGAATAAATGATATAAAAGAATAAATAAATAAATAAACACACACACACACAAATACACACACATACAGATGCACACACACACACACTTATGTGCGCACACACACACACACACACACACACACACACACACACACACACACACACACACACACACACACACACACACACTATACAGAAACAGTACATGTGCACACAATCCATTGTGTTGTATTGTAAACCACTTTCAGCCATGCCAGATGTGTCTGCATGACATCAGGGCTGCTCTCCCTGGGGACAGAGTGTCACCACAACACCAGTGCCATGCATTTTGGATAAAAAAGATTTCTTTTTGCAAGCATGTTTGTTTCCCTGTCAGAGTGACTCTTTTCTACAGAAGTTTGCCAGGGATAACTCTCTTGATGCTGTGGGACCTTGGTCCGTCATCTTGTTTGAAACACTAGCACCCAGACCACCGCTCAAGGTCTAGTGGATAGAAGACAAGTTTGGACACAAAGAGAGATGAAACCAGCACGTCTTGATTTCTAGGCAGGTGGGTTGTGTCTATCCCACTGATCCATACATTATAATCCATGAGAGAGAGACACACACACACAGAGACAGAGACACAGAGAGAGAGAGAGAGAGAGAGAGAGAGAGAGAGAGGAGAGAGAGAGAGAGAGAGAGAGAGAGAGAGAGAGAGAGAGAGAGAGAGAGAGAGAGAGAGAGAGAGAGAATGAGAGAGAGAGAATTTATTTATTTATTTATTTATTCTTTTATATCGAGGATAACAGAATAAGCAATCATGTGCTTTTTTTCATCCGGTCCCGTGTGTATGCAGTTTTGTAAATATTGTCATCTGTTCCCACCGGCACACGATGGCCTACTCTTACGAAAAGCGGAACAGGATTTAACGTGTGCGCAAGATGTTCTGCGTGCGTTCGCACACGGGGCCTCGGTTTAAAGTCTCATTCGAAGGACTTTTGGGGAGAGTGGAGTCAGCACTGATGTTAACTCCAGGAAGAAAATTTCCTCGACCGGACTTGAACCCGGGTCTTCAAATTGCCAGCGCAATGAGAGTGAGAGTGAGAGGAGAGAGAGAGAGAGAGAGAGAGAGAGAGAGAGAGAGAGAGAGAGAGAGAGAGAGAGAATGAGAGAGAGAGAGAGAGAGAGAGAAATCTACAGATTGCCTGATATAATCATATGAAAAAAATGCTGATAAACAGATCATAAACAGACACACAAGAGGGGGGAGGAAAGAGAAACAGGCTAAATGGCAA
>JASPKP010005596.1:0-5000 GCA_030674155.1 Stramonita haemastoma | reverse complement strand
GTGGGAACAGATGACAAGATTAACAAAACTGTATACACATGGGCACTGGATGTCAAAAAGCAAATGAGTGCTTATTCCATTGTCCTCAAGATCAAATAATAAGATAAAGAAATAAATAAAATAAATATATTATAAACTTCCCATTCTTTGTCTCTCTCTCTTCTCTGTCTTAAATTCAAACTTTACTTTACTGTCAAAAGAAGTACAGTGGTGTTCTTTTCCTCAGAATTACTTATACTATACCTTTTCAGAATTGCACTTTTGGGGGTTTTTTTGGGGGAGTGGTTGTGTGGTTTTTTGAGTGTGTTTTTTTTTTTTTGGGGGGGGGGGCGAGGGGGGTATTCATTATCTAAAAAAAATTGTTTTATTCATTTGTTGTCATTCATTTTTTCTTTTATTAACACAGTTTCACAATGACATGTTGGGATTTTTATGGGGTGTTACATCTTAATGCTATTTTGAAAAAAAAAATTGTTTGTTATAAATTTTGATTTTTGATTCATAATATTGTTTTACAGTATAAAAAAAAAATTAGTGCCAGTGTCAGCAACCTACCTGGAATCCTGCTGCCCCGCCAGGTGGCAGAGGGATGACACGGCGACAGGTAGGACATGTCAGACTGTGGGCTGATCTCCCTCCTTCCTCCTCACTGTCTGCTCCAGCAGTGTCAGCCGTCTGAAATACACACATATGGCAGTGCAGGCCAATTACACTACTGTTGTACTTGCTGTTGTTCATGTTGGTGTGGTGGTGGTGGTGTGGTGGTGGTGTTCTTGTTGGTGTTCTTGTTGTTGTTATTGTTCTTGTTGTGTGTTCCCCCAGCTTAACAATACATCCTGGTGTCTGCTAGAATGTATACATGCACTCTGACTCACTTCTCCCAACTGGGAATCACTGTGACAGTGTGAGACCAGAAACTTGTACACACTGGAACAGAAATTTGCATATATAACTTTTCAAACACCCTGCCATATAATCAAGCATATTCTGACTTGAGAGGATTTTTTTCCTCCAGATAATACTAACAGTGAGTGCAGGTTGTTGTGCTAAGAGCTTGTCATTGGCTGAAGACCATCTGAACATCATAAAGGTAAGGTAGGAATACAGCTGTGCATAAAGGTAAAGGTAAAAGGTAAGGTAGGAATCTGTGCATAAACGTAAAGGTAAAAACGTAAGGTAGGAATCTGTGCATGCTCAAGATTAAATAGTCAAGCCAAAGTTTCCCCCCCAAAAACGAATCGTTGCCATTTGGTGGAATGGGGAAACCTGAATGCATTTGTTGTTTCACAACCCATCAACACAACAAGCTGACCATGAACATTGGGTTTATGGGGACTGTGGGGGCCCACCTGGGTACCAGTTTCTCTCCTTGTCCTCTCTCTGCTGTCAGATAAGGAAGAAACAGGACGAACGTGGCCGAGTGTCTTGTCTGGCTTCCACCAGTTCCAGCCTACCCTACCAGTGTGCACAGAACCGTTTTTCACAGTCAGCTCCCTGTCAAGCTGAGGGTGGAGAGTGACAGAAGAAGAAGAAGGCAAGAACCTCTGACAACAAAACAACAGTGATGTGAAGCAGAACAAGCAAGAACATGACGGCAGTTTCAAGTGCCGTGCCTACCTGGGCAGTGTCCGTCACCAGTTTTGTCAGACAAGGAAGACAGAAGGTGTGGTAACATGGCAGCAGTTTTGGTTCCCCGCCCTCGGGAAGGCTCCAGACATATGCTGCATGTCACTGGGCTGTCCACTTCAACTCCGCCTGTTGCCATAGTTCTGCTTGCTCGATTTCTTACAACACTCGGTCAAACTTCCTGGTTATTTCTCTGTACTTTTGGTTTCAGTTTTGATCACGTGATGCTACTATCGGAAGAGGAAGTGAGCATATCTGAAGGTTACACACCAGTATTCGTTTGGACAACTTTCTCTTCAATTCTATATGTTATATATATATAATAATATATATATATATATATTTTATATATAATATATATATATATATATAATATATATATATATAATATATATATATATATATATAACTCTTGTATTCACACTGCACAAACTAATGCATCTACAGGAATAAAAACTACTTATTTCAGAAAGACAAGCCCCTGACTCAAAACTAATGTGATTTTGCACAAATTTGGTCAGTTAGAACTAAAAACAAAAGTTTTCAGCAAACCCTGTACCCCCTCGTTTTTTTTTGCAGTCTGCTAGCTTCCTAAACGGCAATAAACATGCACCTGGCAAGGCTGTAGGAACACAAGCAATCCTCATTTGAAGATCAATTCCAGCTTTCTCTTGACTGCCTGCTGCTACTGCTCTTTGTCTTCTATACCTAAAACAAATGCACAGCGCATTTTTACATACTTTAAAAAATCTGTGAAAATCCACCCCAAAAAATCCATCCCCACTCTATACACTATAGTGTATCTGGGTATACTGGGTCTAATTCAGGGGTTCTTCTTCGTATTCTTTATTTCGATGATAATGGAATAAACACTCGTGTGTTGTTGTTTTTTTTTACATCCAGTCCTGTGTGTATACAGTTTTGACAATTTTGTCATATTTTCCCACAGGACACACATTCGCCTACTCTTCCAAAAAGCGGAATAGGCTATAACATTTGCGCTAGATGATCTGCCAGCGGTCTCACATGGGACATTGGCTTCTAGTTTCTTCCAAGGGATTGTCATTCCTGCCTGTTACATTTCTTCTTCTTCATCCAACGCTCAGACAGCAACTATTGATGTCTATTATATGAGCGAAAATGTGTCAGGATGCTGTTAAGCGCCTGACAAGTCAGGCCCAGCATCAGACTTGGGCATGAGAGAGAATTGTTCTCTTTTAAGCCTTTCTGGGAAAAAAGCAGTGAATGGACCAAGAAGGCAGAAAATAGACAAGAAGAAGGGGACAGGAAGAAGAGGAACAAGGCAGAAATAGAGTGATAGAAAAGAGGAAATTTCTAGCACAGAATATGCACATTTGGGTGATGCTACTTGTACTGACAAAAGGGATGCCAGGGGAAGTCTGTTACTTTACACAATGAGAGCTGGTGGGAGGTGTGTGTGTGTGTGGTTGTGTGTGTGTGTGTGTGTGTGGTTGTGTGTGTGTGTGTGGTGTGTGTGTGTGTGTGTGTGTTGTGTGTGTGTGTGTGTGTGTGTGTGTGTGTGTGTAGGGGGGACAAAATAGCCTGGTGGTTAGAGTGATGTGCATTGTGCTTGTGATCTACTGACCAGGATTCGAATCTCGTTCAAGAAGATTTTTCCTCTGGAGTTAACAACAGTGCCAACTCCACTCCCCCAAAAGTCCCTTCTGATGAGACTGTAAACTGATGTCCCGTGCGCGAATGCACGCAGGACATCTTCCGCACATGTTAAAACCCATTCCGCTTTTCAAAAGAGTAGGCCATTGTGTGCCAGAAGAAACCGATGACAAAATTCATAAAACCGCCTACACACAGGGACTGAATGTAAAAATACACATGAGTGATTTATTCCATTTTCCTCAAAATTAAAAGAATAAATACAGGAAGGAATAAATCAATCAATCAATCAATCAATCGATCAATCAATCAATCGAAGTCTCGGTCACTGTTAATGGGAAACAACTGTATACAGGTATGCATTTTCTGGTAGAGAGCAGTTATCTTTCATAGACTGCTGAGGATGTATTCATAATAATTTATTTCTGAATGATTGCATTGTTTGATTTTGATTTTGATTTTACTAGAAGCTGATCCATGATGTTGATGTGTTATTAAGTTATTGGCTCATTTCTCCTATCATTTATGTAAGTTTTTGTTGTTGCTCTCTCTCTCTCTCATCTCTCTCTCGTCTCTCTCTCTCTCTTCTCCTCCTTCTCTCCTCTCTCTCTCTCTCCTCTTCTCTCTTCTCTCTCTCTCTCTCTCTCTCTCTCTCTCTCTCAGTTTCCAATCCATATAAGAAAGGAAGCAATTGAACAAACCTCTCATCACAAAGTTCTAGGAGTAACAAATCGATGAAAATCTCAGCTGGTTCTACCACATATCTCATCTATGCAAATATTTGTCCCAAAGAGTATACCAGTTGACTAAAATTAAACATTTCCTTGACCACAATTCAAGGAAATTATTCTTCCAAGCTTACATACAATCCTCAATAGACTATGCCTCAACCCTATGGGATTCTGCCAGTGCAAACACTATGAAACCGTTACTAAGTCTGTATAAACGTGCTCTCAAACTTATCCTCCTGAAGAAAACAACTTTATTTGAAGTGGATTAACTCAGTTAAATATTCTCCCCCACAACAAAGACTAAAATATAACAAAGACATTTTTATGTTTAAGATAATGGCAGGAGCTGTCCCCACATCCTTAAGAGATAAGTTCGCAATGAATCATTCCAGAAAATACTGAAAAGCCAAGTGTCCCAATCCCAAGAATAGACTTGTTTAAATCTAGTTTACTATACTCAGGCCCTGTGCTGTGGAACTCCCTTCCCGATTCAATTAAAGAGCATCAATCATTGACAACCTTCAAAAATCACCTTCAATCCACTTGATGCACCAAAAATAATAAACCAATTATATCCCCTTCTCCTTCTCCCCCTTCTCCTCCTCCCTCCCTCTGTGTGCGTTGTGTGTGTGTGTGTGTTGTGTGTGTGTGTGTGTGTGTGTGTGTGTGTGTGTGTGTGTGTGTGTGTGCGTGTGTGTGTGTGTGTGTGTGTGTGTGTGTGTGTGTGTGTGTGTGTGTGTGTGTGTGAGAGAGAGAGAGAGAGAGAGAGAGAGAGAGAAGAGAGAGAGAAGAGAGAGAGAGAGGAGAGAGGGAGAGAGAGAGGAGAGAGAGAGAGAGAGAGAGAGAGTGTGAGAGTGTGTGTGTGTTGTGTGTGGGTGTTGTGTGTGTGTGTGTGTGTGTGTGTGTGTGTGTGTGTGTGTGTGGTGTGTGTGTGTGTGGGAGTTGGGTTTTTTGTTGTTGTTGTCTTCTCCCCTTTTATCAAAACTTATGTTTTATGAGACTATTTTG
>JASPKP010005595.1:0-10000 GCA_030674155.1 Stramonita haemastoma | reverse complement strand
AGTGTAGCATAGTGCAGTGTAGCATAGTGCAGTGCAGTGTAGCATAGTGCAGTGTAGCGTAGTGTAATGCAGTGGTGTGGCGTGGCATGTTATACATTGCCAACTGTTTTCAGTGACAGCAGCGGATCCCTTTCTCTGTGGCCAGAAGTGTGGATTTTCTGTGGCCTGAAGTGTGGATTTCTCTGTGGCCTGAAGTGTGGATTTCTCTGTGGCCTGAAGTGTGGATTTCTCTGTGGCCTGAAGTGTGGATTTCTCTGTGGCCTGAAGTGTGGCTGCTCATCCCAGGGCCAAGGCTGGTCAGTCACTACAGCAGCCCCATCTGTTTCTTTCTTTTTTTTTTTAATTGTCCTGTGGGCAAGTGGAGTTTTTCTGAGGTAAGAACCATTTTCTACAGATTTTTTCCTGGGACAAGTCTGTTGTTGTTGTGGGTTCTTTTATGTGCACTGAATGCAGGAGAAGGGGGGGGGGGAGGGGTCACGATGCAGAGGTGAAGATGCGTGCGCGCATGCACGCATGCACACACACACCACACACACACGCACGACTTGCTGAAGTACACACACACACACATGCATGACTTGCACAAGTTTGTGAAAACACACACATGCTCACAACACACACACACAAACACACACACACACACACACACACACACACCACACACACACACACACACACACACACACACACACACCATTCATGCACACCCACAGACTGTGGGGTGGGGGTAGGGGGTGAGGAGAGAATGAGGGGAGGGGGAGGGGAGTAGTGAAGGCATTGTTATGTGTTGTTAATCCATTGTCTGTTTTTGTCACTCAGGTCTGTGTGGTGACTAAAGCAGCTGAAGATGCTGAAGTGGAACATCAAGCTGACACAACCAACGCCGATCAGTTTTGTGTATATGTACATGTGTGTGTGTGTGTGTGTGTGTGTGTTTATTCATTTATTTATTTATTCTTTTATATCGAGGATAATGAAATAAGCACTAATGTGCTTTTTTACATCCAGTCCCCATGTGTATGCAGTTTTGTAAATCTTGTCATCTGTTCCCAGCGGCATACAATGGCCTACTCTTACAAAAAGCAGAACAGGATTTAACGTGTACACAAGATGTTTTGCGTGCGTGCACACACGGGACCTCGGTTTAAAGTCTCATCTGAAGGACTTTGGGGAGAGTGGAGTCAGCACGGATGTTAACTCCAGGGGAAAAATCCCCTCAGGTGGGAATCGAACTAAGGTAGTGAAATTGCCAGCGCAATGTTCTGAGTTTTTTGTGATCATCCCATGGCTAGAGCTTAGAGATTGACCAGTGGTCAGATGTTGTATATGTAGCTGTTTTTACCCACAATGAAGGTGCAGCATTCCGTGTGTGAGTGTGTGTGTGTGTGTGTGTGTGTGTGTGTGTGTGTGTGTGTGTGTGTGTGTGTGGTGAGTGAGTATGAGTGTGAGAGTGAGTGAGTGGGTGTGTAAATGCATGCGTGCGTGCGTGCATGTGTGTGTTCCTGTTGTGTGTTGTGCATGTTTGTGTGTTGTGTTTGTGTTTGCATGAATCCTCTGCCTGTGTGAGTGTGTCGTGTCATGTCTTGTATGTGTGTTGAATGTGTAGGGGAGATGGAGTTCATTGCTATCATCAATTTGTTCATGCATCTTCAGTGTGTTTGTTACAGGGCTGGTGTACCAAAGACAGATGAAGACAAACTGTACGTGAGTGTGTGTGTGTGTGTGTGTGTGTGTGTGTGTGTGTGTGTGTTTGTGCCATGGCATGTTTTCCTATTTATTTTTTTATGCAGGGTTTGTAACCCACATTAATTTCTCTGTGAGATGATAAAAAATATTTGAATTTGAAGGCATTGAAGCTGTTTTCAGCAGGATAAGCTCAGCTTAAACCCAGAGGAAAACTTAAAAAAATCAAAAACAACCCCCCCCCCCCAAACATGACATATTAATGAAAATAACATTGATATATTTTATGCACAATTGTTAGATTTTTTATATTAATAATAGTAACATTTACAACAACAAAGTAATTGTTATATAGTGTTATTGTTGGAAATGTGATATTAATAATAATGATGATAAAAAAAGGATGATATTATTAATGATAATGATGATAACATAAACAACATTGAGTAATTGTTATATTGTGCAATTGTCATAATTATGATAATTATTAGGATAACATTTATAACAACAATGGATAATGGTTATGTTGCTGAACTTTTAAAATTACAATGATACTAGTGATGATAAGAATAATGATACCAATACCAGCTGCAATTAATATTTTTTCTGTTGTCAAGGTTAAGCAGCATCCAGCATGGTTGCCAATTGGATGGGTGACCATTTGCACACCTTGGCTACAGTACAGTTCCCCAGTTCACCCGGCTGTAAATGGGTACCTGCCCTCTTTAAGGTCAGGGAAGGTAAAGCAGTGAGGGACAGGAGATGGGCGCTGCCCTCAACATGCTGGCCCCTAGAGAAGCTGAAGTCTCTGATGCCTCGCTCCCCTATGACCACACAGGTTATGGGACACCTTTACCTTACCTTTACCTGTGCAACTTTTGGAAGAAAATTCAGCATGTGTGTAATCACTCATTCACACACACACGCACGCACACACATGCACACACATACACACACACACACACACACGTACACATACACACACAGTTTGACTAAAAATAACAGTTTGACTTTGACACTCACACTCGCTCTCACATGCACGCACGCACGCACACGAAGCAGTGGCTGACCAGTTTTCCACACATGCACTGTTTCAGATGTCAGAGCATCCAAAGTAAACTACTGCTTGTTGGACAGAGGGATTTATTTATTTATTTATTCATTTTTAAATTTTATTCTTTTATATCAAGGATAATGGGATAAGCACTCGTGTGCCATTTTTCATCCAGTCCCGGTGTGTATGCAGTTGTGTAAATATTGTCATCTGTTCCCACCAGCACACAATGGCCTACTCTTACGAAAAGCGGATCAGGATTTAACGTGTGCGCTAGATATTCTGAGTGCATTCGCACATGGCACCTCAGTTTACAGTCTCATCCAAAAGACTTTTGGGGAAAGTGGAGTCAGCAATGATGTTAACTTCAGTGGAAAAATCCCCTCTAACAGGAATCGAACTCGGGTCAAGATGAGTCGAGGTGTCATATATACCATGTCAGTTGTGTCATGTGTGAACATTCTGATAGAGGTCTGTCTTCTGCTGCTTTGTTCCACAGAGGTGCAGGAAAGGAAGGAAGGAAGGGTCAGCTTAGCTGGGAGCCCAGGGTCCTGTTTGAGGGAGCAGAGAGAATGTGGCCAGCACCATCTTCAGGCTGTGCAGAAAGGCAAGGCCAGCCGGCAGTGATTCTGTCCATGTCAGGGCTCTGAGGGTAACAAGTATCTCATCTGAAAATTACACACTTCATGTAAGTGGTTTGGCTTTTTTGGTGGTTGGTTTTTTTCGTTCGTTTATTGTTGTTTATTTAAAGAAAACCTACGTTTGTGAGTGTGTGTGTTTTCATTTATTTATTTTCATTTATTTATTTATTTATTTTATATCAAGGATAATGGAATAAGTACTCATGTGCTTTTTTTCATCCAGTCCCTGTGTGTATGCAGTTGTGTAAATATTGTCATCGTTTCTACCGGCACAGAATGGCCCTTTACGACAAGCGGATCAGGATTTAATGTGTGCGCAAGATTTCTACATGCGTTCGCACACGGGGCGTCAGTTTACAGTCTCATCCGATAAACTTTTGGGGAGAGTGGAGTCAGCACTGATGTTAACTCCAGGGGAAAAATCCCCTCCTACGGGAATCAAACTCAGGTCAAGATGAGTCAAGGTGTCCTATATACCATGTCAGTTGCGTCATGTGTGAACATTCTGATAGAGGTCTGTCTTCTGTTGCTTTGTTCCACAGAGGGGCAGGAAAGGAAGGAAGGAAGGGTCAGCTTAGCCTGGGAGCCCAGGGTCCTGTTTGAGGGAGCAGAGAGAATGTGGCCAGCACCATCTTCAGGCTGTGCAGAAAGGCAAGGCCAGCCGGCAGTGATTCTGTCCATGTCAGGGCTCTGAGGGTAACAAGTATCTCATCGCAAAACTGCATATTTCGTGTAAGTGTTTGGTTTATTTTTTTGTGGTTTTTTTGGCTGTTTTTTTTTTGTTTTGTTTTGTTTTTTGTTGAAAAATTGTGTATGTGTTATATTTATTTATTCTTTTGATTTGAGGATAATGGACTAAGCACTCTTGTGCTTTTTTACATCCAGTCCCCATGTGTATGCAGTTGTGTAAATATTGTCATTTGTTCCCACTGGCACACAATAGCTTACTCTTACGAAAAGCGTAACGGGATTTAACGTGTGCGCAAGATTTCTGCGTGCATTTACACATGGGGCCTCAGTTTACAGTCTCATCCGAAAAACTTTAGGGAGTCGAGTCAACACTGATGTTAATTCCAGGGGAAAAATACCCTCCAACGGGAATTGAACTCCGGTCGAAATGAGTTCAGGTGTCCTATATACCATGTCAGTTGTGTCATGTGTGAACATTCTGATAAAGATCTGTCTTCTGCTGCTTTGTTCCACAGAGGGGCAGGAAAGGAAGGAAGGAAGGGTCAGTTTAGCCTGGGAGCCCTGGGTCCTGTTTGAGGGAGCAGAGAGAATGTGGCCAGCACCATCTTCAGGCTGTGCAGGAAGGCAAGGCCAGCCGGCAGTGATTCTGTCCCATGTCAGGGCTCTGAGGGTAACCAGTATCTCATCCCAAAACTGCATACTTTGTGTAAGTGTGTGGTTTATTTTTGTGTGGTTTTTTGGCTGTTGTTTTTTGTTTTGTTTTTTGTAGAAAAATTGTGTATGAGTCATATTTATTTATTCTTTTAATTCGAGGAGAATGGACTAAGCACTCTTGTGCTTTTTTACATCTAGTCCCTGTGTGTATGCAGTTGTGTAAATTTTGTCATCTGTTCCAACCGGCACACAATGGCCTACTCTTACAAAAAGCGGATCAAGATTTAACATGTGCGCAAGATGTTCTGCGTACGTTCGCACATGGGCCTCAGTTTACAGTCTCATCTGAAAGACTTTTGAGGAGAGTGGAGTCAGCACTGATGTTAACTCCAGGGGAAAAATCCCCTCCAACGGGAATCGAACTCCGGTCGAGATGAGTCGAGGTGTCATATATACCATGTCAGTTGTGTCATGTGTGAACATTCTGATAGAGGTCTGTCTTCTGCTGCTTTGTTCCACAGAGGTGCAGGGAAGGAAGGAAGGAAGGGTCAGCTTAGCCTGGGAGCCCAGGGTCCTGTTTGAGGGAGCAGAGAGAATGTGGCCAGCACCATCTTCAGGCTGTGCAGAAAGGCAAGGCCAGCCGGCAGTGATTCTGTCCCATGTCAGGGCTCTGAGGGTAACAAGTGTCTCATCTGAAAATTACACACTTCATGTAAGTGGTTTGGCTTTTTTGGTGGTGGTTTTTTTTGGTTGGTTTGTTGTTGTTGTTTTTTTAAAGAAAATTTGTACGTGTGAGTGTGTGTGTGTGTGTGTTTATTTATTTTTTATTATTTAAAAAAATTTTTTATTTTATATCGAGGATAATGGGATAAGTACTCATGTGCTTTTTTACATCCAGTCCTCGTGTGTATGTAGTTGTGTAAATATTGTCATCTGTTCCCACCGGCACACAATGGCCTACTCTTGCGAAAAGCTGAACAGGATTTAACGTGTGCGCAAGATGTTCTCTGTGCGTTCACATACAGGGCCTCGGTTTACAGTCTTATCCAAAAGACTTTTGGGGAGAGTGGAATCAGCACTGATTTAACTCCAGGGGAAAAATCCCCTGCAATGGGAATCGAACTCATGTCGAGATGAGTCGAGGTGTCATATATACCATGTCAGTTGTGTCATGTGTGAACATTCTGATAGAGATCTGTCTTCTGTTGCTTTGTTCCACAGAGGGGCAGGAAAGGAAAGGAAGGAAGGGTCAGCTTAGCCTGGGAGCCCAGGGTCCTGTTTGAGGGAGCAGAGAGAATGTGGCCAGCACCATCTTCAGGCTGTGCAGAAAGGCAAGGCCAGCCGGCAGTGATTCTGTCCCATGTCAGGGTTCTGAGGGTAGCAAGTATACCATCCCAAAACTGCATACTTCATGTTAGTGTGTGGTTTATTTTTGTGGGGTTTTGTTTTGTTTTGGCTGATGGGTTTTTTTGTATTTTTTTTTGTAGGAAAATTGTGTATGTGTCATATTTATTTATATATTCTTTTAATACGAGGATAATGGACTAAGCACTCTTGTTCGTTTTTTACATCCAGTCCCTGTGTGTTTGCAGTTATGTAAATTTTGTCATCTATTCCCACTAGCACACAGTGGCTTACTCTTCCAAAAAGCGGAATGGGTTTTAATGTGTACACAAGATGTTCTGTGTGTGGTCGCACAGGGGACCTCTGGTTTATTGTCTCATTCAAGGACTTTTGGGGGAAGTGGAGTCAGCACTGATGTTAACTCCAGGGGAAAAATCCCCTCCAACAGGAATCGAAGTCGAGTCAAGATGAGATAAGGTGTCACATATACCATGTTGCTTGTGTCATGTGTGAACATTCTGATACAGATCTGTCTTCTGCTGCTTTGTTCCACAGAGGGGCAGGAAAGGAAGGAAGGAAGGGTCAGCTTAGCCTGGGAGCCCTGGGTCCTGTTTGAGGGAGCAGAGAGAATGTGGCCAGCACCATCTTCAGGCTGTGCAGAGAGAATGTGGCCAGCACCATCTTCAGGCTGTGCAGAAAGGCAAGGCCAGCCGGCAGTGATTCTGTCCCATGTCAGGGCTCTGAGGGTAACAAGTATACCATCTGAAAATTACACGCTTCTTGTAAGTGGTTTGGCTTTTTTGGTGGTTGGTTTTTAGGTTGGTTTGTTGTTGTTTTTTTTAAGAAAAACTCTTTCTGTGTGTTTATTTATTTATTCAGATATTTTTTTAAATTTATTTTATATCGAGGATAATGGGATAAGCACTCATGTGCTTTTTTTCATCCAGTCCCCATGTGTATGCAGTTGTGTAAATACTGTCATCTGTTCCACCGCCACACAATGGCCTACTCTTACGAAAAGCGGATCAGGATTTAACATGTGCTCAAGATTTCTGCATGCGTTCGCACATGGGGCCTCGGTTTACAGTCTCATCTGAAAGACTTTTGGAGAGAGTGGAGTCAGCACTGATGTTAACTCCAGGGGAAAAATCCCCTCCAACGGGAATCGAACGCGGGTCGAGATGAGTCGAGGTGTCATATATACCATGTCAGTTGTGTCATGTGTGAACATTCTGATAGAGGTCTGTCTTCTGCTGCTTTGTTCCACAGAGGGGCAGGAAAGGAAGGAAGGAAGGGTCAGCTTAGCCTGGGAGCCCAGGGTCCTGTTTGAGGGAGCAGAGAGAATGTGGCCAGCACCATCTTCAGGCTGTGCAGAAAGGCAAGGCCAGCCGGCAGTGATTCTGTCCCATGTCAGGGCTCTGAGGGTAACACGTATCCCATCCCAAAACTGCATACCTCATGTAAGTGTGTGACTTATTTTTGTGTGGTGTTTTGGCTGATGTTTTTTTGTTTTGTTTTGTTTTTTTGTAGAAAAATTGTGTATGTGTTATATTTATTTATTCTTTTGATTTGAGGATGTTGGACTAAGCACTCTTGTGCTTTTTTACATCCAGTCCCTGTGTGTATGCAGTTTAAAAAATTACACTCTTCATGTAAGTGGTTTGGCTTTTCTGGTGGTTGTTTTTTTGTTGGTTTGTTGTTGTTGTTGTTTTTTAAAGGAAAACTCTGTGTGTGTGTGTGTGTTTATTTACTTTATTTTTTAAATTATTTTTTATCAAGGATAATGGGATAAGTACTCGTGCTTTTGTCATCCAGTCCCCTTGTGTATGCAGTTGTGTAAATATTGTCATCTGTTCCCACCGGCACACAATGGCCTACTCTTATGAAAAGCTGAACAGGATTTAACGTGTGTGCAAGATTTCTGCGTGCATTTGCACACAGGGCCTTGGTTTATAGTCTCATCCAATAGACTTTTGGGGAGAGTGGAGTCAGCACTGATGTTAATTCCTGGGGAAAAATCCCCTCCAACGGGAATCGAACTTAAGTTGAGATGAGTCGAGGTGTCATATATACCTTGTCAGTTGTGTCATGTGTGAACATTCTGATAGAGGTCTGTCTTCTGCTGCTTTGTTCCACAGAGGGGCAGGAAAGGAAGGAAGGGTCAGCTTAGCCTGGGAACCCTGGGTCCTGTTTGAGGGAGCAGAGAGAATGTGGCCAGCACCATCTTCAGGCTGTGCAGAAAGGCAAGGCCAGCCGGCAGTGATTCTGTCCCATGTTAGGGCTCTGAGGGTAACAAGTATACCATCCCAAAACTGCATACTTCGTGCAAGTGGTTTGGCTTTTTTGGTGGTTGGTTTTTGGGTTGGTTTGTTGCTGTTGTTGTTTTTAAAGAAAAACTCTGTGTGTGTGTGAGTGTGTGTGTCTGTGTTTATTTATTTATTATTATTTTTTTAAAATTTATTTTATATCAAGGATAATGGGATAAGCACTCGTGTACTTTTTTTCATCCAGTCCCCATGTGTATGCAGTTGTGTAAATATTGTCATCTGTTCCCATCAGCACACAATGGCCTACTCTTACGAAAAGCGGAACAGGATTTAATGTGTGCGCAAGATGTTCTGCGTTCATTCGCACACAGGGCCTCGGTTTAATTTCTCATCCGAAGGACTTTGGGGGAGAATGGAGTCAGCACTGGTGTTAACTCCAGGGGAAAAATCCCCTCCAATGGGAATCGAACTCCGGTCGAGATGAGTCGAGGTGTCATATTTACCATGTGAGTTGTGTCATGTGTGAACATTCTGATAGAGGTCTGTCTTCTGCTGCTTTGTTCCACAGAGGGGCAGGAAAGGAAGGAAGGAAGGGTCAGCTTAGCCTGGGAGCCCAGGGTCCTGTTTGAGGGAGCAGAGAGAATGTGGCCAGCACCATCTTCAGGCTGTGCAGAAAGGCAAGGCCAGCCGGCAGTGATTCTGTCCCATGTCAGGGCTCTGAGGGTAACAAGTGTCTCATCTGAAAATTACACACTTCATGTAAGTAGTTTGGCTTTTCTGGTGGTTGTTTTTTTTGGTTGGTTTCTTGTTGATGGTATTTTTAAAGAAAAACTGTGTGTGTATGTGTGTGTTTATTTTTTATTTATTTGTTTTTTAAAATTTATTTTATATCGAGGATAATGGGATAAGTACTCGTGTACTTTTTTTCATCCAGTCCCCGTGTGTATGCAGTTGTGTAAATATTGTCATCTGTTCCCACCGGCACACAATGGCTTCTCTTATGTGTGCAAGATTTCTGCATGCGTTCGCACACGGGGCCATGGTTTACAGTCTCATCTGATAGACTTTTGAGGAGAGTAGAGTCAGCACTGATGTTAACTCCTGGGGAAAAATCCCTTTCAATGGGAATCGAACTCGGGTCGAGATGAGTCGAGGTGTCATATATACCATGTCAGTTGTGTCATGGTGAACATTCTGATAGAGATCTGTCTTCTGCTGCTTTGTTCCACAGAGGGGAAGGAAGGGTCAGCTTAGCCTGGGAGCCCAGGGTCCTGTTTGAGGGAGCAGAGAGAATGTGGCCAGCACCATCTTCAGGCTGTGCAGAAAGGCAAGGCCAGCCGGCAGTGATTCTGTCCCATGTCAGGGCTCTGAGGGTAACAAGTATCTCATCTGAAAATTACACACTTCATGTAAGTGGTTTGGCTTTTTTGGTGGTTGTTTTTTTGGTTTGTTTGTTTATGTTTATGTTTTTGTTTTTTTTAAAGAAAAACTCTGTGTGTGTATATGTATGTATGTGTGTGTGTGTGCGCGTAAGTGTGTGTGCGCGTAAGTGTGTGGCGCGTGCGTGTTTGTGCGCGCATGTGTGCGTGCATGCAACATCTTTGGTTCAGCAGTGTGTTAGTAAGGAGAGCCAGCTAAAAGTGAGCTGTGTTTGTTGTGGATGGAAA
>JASPKP010000559.1:32500-42202 GCA_030674155.1 Stramonita haemastoma | reverse complement strand
CGTGATAAAATTTTGACCAAGACGTCTTTGATCTTTTGAATTTTTAATCCAAAGGTCACACCCTCTGCTCACCTTAAAATTAACCGATATCCCAACACAATAGGGTTTCCTAGTAAACAGGCAACCATGTGGAACAAAAATTTTAACATGAATATTTTTGGGCCCTGAAAGAATAAAAAAAACATTAGTTGAATCCAACGTTGCTCCTTTGTGTCCATGACCGTGACGGAGGCTGCATGCATAGATTGATCTGCAGAGTTTTTTCATAGTTTTTTTAAGTGACCACAAAATGGACAGCCAAAATTTTTTTCTCTGACAGAAGGGTTCTATATGCTGTAAAAAAAAAAATATACACCCTTGTATTTGTCGGGAAATTAAAAAAAAAAAAAAACTATGCTGTTGAGAAATGAACGTTTTTATTTTATCGGGAAAAAAGATAGTTTTGTTCTTTGGGGCAAATAATACATCCGAAACAGGGCTACAGTATAGATCATATCGGGTTTGGGGTATTTTGTTGGGTTTTTTGTTGTTTTTTTTTAGAGGGGGTGAGGGTAGCCTAATGGCTACAACCTTGGATGTTTTTATGTCCTTACAGTTATGGTCATTTAAAAAGCAGATTAGATAAGCTACGTATTTGCCCTCAAAGATGCCAAACACATGGGTGTACGTTTTACTTGTCGATTTTATCACTAGCTGAACTATTCTCCTTCAGTGTACAGCAACCCAAAGGATGAAAGGGGATAGATAGGCTATCTCTCGTGGACCGGGCGGGTCACCTGAAGGGACTTACATCACAGTGCCCCTTTCAGTTTTGTGTGGCCAGGATTCACCTGTACCATCGCTAGACGCCAAAATTTCCCATGCTATACCACTCCTGAGCCAAGCTCTTTTCTGCTGACTCCACCCCTGTTACTAAGGGAGATTTCTTTGGGTTCTGTCCAACTGTAGGGTAAACTCCCTTTAACGCATGTTTTAGCTTTTTTCTGTGTTTGCGATCAATAAAGAAAATGTTGTCATAGGTCAATAAAAGGTTAGCTATGTAATAAAAAATATATAAAATCTTTCTAATTTAGTTTGATAAACGAGTGTGTATGTGTTTTGGCGGGGTGCGAGCTTTTCACGCGCGGCGCGCGTGGTGTATGTGTGTGGTGTAGGGAAAGTCAAACTTTTTTTCTTTGATGTTACTTTGAATAAATAATTACTTTCCTTTTTTTTCCACGAGCCATTTACCATAGCAAATTATTGTGTGTGAGGACGTGTGGGGTTTTGAGTGTGTCGTGTTGTGTGGTGGGGTGTTGCCCGTTGAACAAAGGGAGCAGGTTGAAAGGGCAGAAGCTAAAACCAAGGGGTGGGGAAAAGGGGGGCAGGAGACAGAGAAAAGAAAGATTTTGGACCCCGCATCATTGTATAGGCAGACTGACCCAATTTAGTTCCTGTGGCTTGCCTTGGAGGGTCCTCATCGCTGGCCTCTTTGTTGCCTTTTTTTTTGTGGGGGGTGGGTTTTTTTCTTTTTTTTTTTTCGTTTTTCTTTTTTTCCTTTCTTGCTTGCTTTTTTTTTTCTTTCTTTCTTTTTTTTTCTTTTTTTTTTTCATTTTTTTTTTTTTTTTTTTTCTTTCTTTCTTTCTTTCTTTCTATTGTTTTTGAACATCCATTTTCGTTTTTTTATTCTTTTCTCTCTCACTTTCTCACTCACTCTCACATACACATAAAATACACAAAAACACACGCGCGGGCATGATACACACAACATATATATATATATATATATTAATAAAATTTATTATATTTTATATACAACAAAAATAAAAACATAGAACAAAAGTTTTTCACATGTCTTCCAGTACTTAGCATTTAACATTTAGGCCTCAAATAATAATAGACTGACAAAGGCTTAACTAGTGACATCATTCCTAATAAACAGAATGTAGGTGCAAAGCTTTTAAAAGCATGAGATACTTTGTTGTATTGGTATTGGTGTTGTTGGGTTTTTTTTGTTTTTGTTTTGGCTTTTTTTTTTGTGGGGGGGGGGGGGGGGGTAGTTATCATCAGTGAGTCCGAAATCGGCCAGTAACAGAAATATAAGAATCGTACATGAGAAAAACAAAGTATGGAAAAATCCTGAATTTTAGACGTTAGAGAGCAATGAAGCTAGTGTACGATCACTATGTGAGATTTGATGTTTTAGAAGACAGGCAGGCAGGCAGGCAGGTAGAGGGAAAAACATAGATACAGTCAGGCAAACAGACAGATAGACAGACAGACAAATAACCTAGGTGCGTGTCGTGATCCGGTGTTTTCCTCATACAGACAGGTGATGTGTGTTTCAGCATACAGACTAACAGGTGATGCATGTTTCAGCATATAGACACATAAAGCATCACAACCCCAAACACGGGTATATGAACTTTAAAAACATGAAATAGTAACGTAATTACATGATCAGTGGAAAAAAAAATCAGGGGAGCATCATCATATTCTTATTTTTGTCTTTTATCCCGAGACGTTGTCTTCTTTCAGTCACGTGCACTTTTTTAAATATAATTTTAAGCCTCAGCTTTGCATAATAGTCCTAGAAAGGAAAATTGAAGAGTTCTTTATTGACACGAACGTCTTAGACTG
This sequence comes from Stramonita haemastoma, assembly GCA_030674155.1. Classification (NCBI taxonomy): domain Eukaryota; kingdom Metazoa; phylum Mollusca; class Gastropoda; order Neogastropoda; family Muricidae; genus Stramonita; species Stramonita haemastoma. The sequence continues at coordinate 39,583 of JASPKP010000559.1, read as the reverse complement.
ACGCATTGTCTGACTGTTAAAATGAGTATTGATTTCTTTTTTGTTTTGAAAGAAAAGGGCAGCTTTCTGTCGCTGTCTTGTTTCTATGTGTGTGTATGTATGTGTGTGTGCGTGTGTGTGTATGTGTGTGTGTATATCTGTCTGTCAGTCAGTCTGTCTGTCGATCTGTTTCTCTTTCTTTGTTTCTCTCTGTCTCTGTCTGTCTGTCTGTCTGTCTGTCTGTCTCTGTCTCTGTCTCTCTCTCTCTCTCTCTCTCTCTCTCTCTCTCTCTCTCTCTCTCTCTGTCTGTCTGCAATTTTTAGAAGAATATCTCATCATCTACTATGAATTTCGTCGGCCTGTTCAAAATAGTCTTAAAAGTATGAGAATCTTCCTTACGATTAGATGTCAGTGGTTCTATTATAGCACTTATACAGTTCTTATTCGTATTACCACCCCTTAATCCCCCCCCCCCCCCCTCGCCGTCCTCATCCACACGTGAATATACCTGGGGCCTACCACAACCAGTGTAAATAGCATCCCCACCTTCTTGAAGTTCCATGTTTCGAAGTCTCTTTTCTCTGTCCCCCTGTTTCTTTCTGTTGGTTCCTTTTCTTACTGTCACCTCCTTCTTGTCTATTTTCTTCCCTCTTGGCCTAATTCTCTTGCTTTTTATCCGGAAAGACTTAAAGGATAAATAGTATCTCCCGTGCATATGTCGGTTGCGTTGGGCCAGACATGTCAGGTGCTTTAAGGCAGCACAACGCATTTCCGATCATTAGGCAGACGAGACAAGTTGCTGTCTGAGCGTTTGATGACAAAGAAGAAGTTTTGTGTGACGTTCTAGTTATGTATAAGCAAAGAACATGCATTATTTATTTAGCCAAGGGCCGAAACTGTGTCATAAATGACGTCAGCTAGTTGAAAAGGCTTGAAAGAAACTATTGTTATGTTTTGAAGTATCCAAAATGAACACATGATTCTATATTCCACTATCCTCAAAATAATAGAATTAAAAACAAAAGAATAAATATATTGCCTGTGTCCTCAGCCATCAAAATATCTCCAGCATTTTCTCCAGTAAGAGAGAAAATACCCTTTGAAGCTGGAGTATGTTGCCTGTATGGCAAAATACTTGAAAATAGTCGTGTGTGTGTGCATGCGCGCGCGCGCTGACGTTCTAGTGCCGTACTACCATTGTTTGTTAAGGAAAGTAAAATCAGGAAAAGACACAACACTGATTCACTGTACTCTATAGACTGCAGAACACACCACTTGGTTGACACTGGTGACTATCGAGTGAGGAGAGGGGACAGTACAGAAAACGCTTGTTCTTGGCCATTTGGAAAGCATTTGTGTGCTTTGCTTCAGCTCTCTGTCAGGGGGGGAATGTAATTCTTTTTTTCTGCATTATGTGAGAGGGGGATCAGCCATTGATCGAGTCTGTACAAATATTGGCATGGGATGTGTTCCCTGTGGTGTCGGCCAGCTTAGACCGATGACCATTCTGCAGTATCAATAATGACCACCACTATCTCTGCCTCTACAACATCAATACTGAGGATTACTGCAGTAGTACCAGTAGCAGCAGCAGAAGAAGAAAAAGAAGGAGCAGGAGAAGAAGAAGAAGAAGATGATGATGATGATGATGAATTAGAAGAAGAAGTCGACAACAACAAGAAAAAGAAGTAGAAAAAAAAGAGAAGAAATTGAAGGTGAACACGATAGCCACAACAATGTAGGAGGCTATAGTATATTTGTTTGAAGTAAAAAAAAAAAAATTAAAAAAAAGAATGGCACGGACTTGCATGTCTTAATTCACTTGACTAGCTTTCTGATTGTTTTATCAAAATTGATCCCTGTTTCAGATCTTAACTACGATTAATTAACAAGACAATAACATATATACAAATTGGGTCTACATCAACGAAGAATGAAAGAAAAGAGTAAATAAATGGGCAAAGAAACAATTACATTATAAACCAAAAATGGCTACCTAGGCAAATATGCACTCATCATTACCTTTCCTCCCTTCACCAACTTAACTGAATGACTGTTCCTTTTTTTTTTTTTTTAAAGCAGTCACTGAGGCACTACACTGACTTTTTCATACAGTATGTCACGGCAAGTCGAGGTGTGTAGAGGGCATTTTTCTTTAGAGTGCAGTTGGATAACAAGTATCTGTGTCATTTACACTAGAGGTCACAGCTGCTGCTCTGTAACCACTGGTAGCTGATGTTTTGACGTGTGCTTTAGATATTCAGAAAAATATAATTGTGCAAGATGAAAAACAGGCTGTTATATATTGATCTGTGCGATTACCTTAATGCCCTTCTTTCTTTATCTTTTTCGTTTTCTTTCATTCTTTTTCTTTTTTTTTTGTTTGGTTTCTTTCTTTCTTTCCGTCTTTCTTCTCATTGCGTTTTCGTTTTAGAAATCTGTTTTCTTCTATTTCATGTTTCGTAATCGCTTGCTTGCCTTTTTCCTTTATTTCTTTTTTTTTTTTCCGTCTGTTTGTCCTTCTTTCATTGTGTTATCAGCCCTTTTCTACGTTTGTCATTTTTCTTATGTCACTTTTTAAATTTCTTTGTGTCAACTTTTCCTTCCTAAAAGTTTTAGGCCTATGTCTTTACTCTCCTCTTTTCTTTTATCTTTTCTTTCTACTTGTTTTCGTCTGTTCTCCGTTAAAAACATTGTTGTGCATGTGGATCGCAATGTCTGCCTTTGATTTTGAGTTCTGTTTTAGTCTGTGTAGTTTCCGTGGTATTTCTCGGGCTCTTGTTTTCTTGTTTTTGTGTTTGTCCTCCCTTGCTCCAAATTAATTCTCAGTCTGTTCTCATGGCTTATTGTGACCGTAATGTCTGTCTCCTAAGCTGCTTTTAGAAACATGCATTATTCACAGTATTCCTCTAGCGACCCTCTTAAAATGTATGTGTGTGCGTTTGTTTGTATGTGTGTGTGTTTGTTTGCATGCGTGCGCGCGCGCGCGCGCGTGTGTGTGTGTGTGTGTGTGTGTGTGTGTGTGTGTGAGCGTGTAATATTTGAAACATTAGAAGTCTTACATACAAAACCAGTCACAAGGAGCAAATTACTAGTTTATTTTTCCAACTGTTGATAATGGCGTGCGCAGCTAGCTGTGGACACACACACACACACACACACACACACACTCACACGCACACGCACGCACGCACACGCACACACACGCACAAGCACACACAACACACACACACACGCAGAACACACACACACACAAACACGCGCGCGCGCGCACTATATTGCAATATTGTATACTGAAACCCCAAAACAACAATCCAAAATTATAATAGGAATCAAACACATCGGAAATCTTACAAAAGAGCTACACAGTTTGTGTTGTTTATAAAATGGCTTTTCTTTGAAATAAAACTTAATGAAACAAGTGTTACGTCAGTCAGCTAATTGATGAGAGTAAACATGGCTGGAACAATTTTTATGATAAACCATGATCCTTGTAGAAACAAAAACAAAGAAGATGTGAGATGTGTGCAGAATGTGTTTGCAGTGTTTCAGAATAACGACATGTCGTGTGCCATGACACAGTGATGATACTGCCATCCACCTCTGTCCTTTCTGACACTTTGACAATCTGCCATCATCTTTCGTCCTTTCTGACATACTGATAATACAGCAATTCTCCTCTGTCCTTTCTGACACCGTGACGATACTGCCACCATCTCTCGTCCTTTCTGACACAGTAAAAATACTGCCATTATCCGTTTCCCTTTCTGACGCAGTGATAATACTGCCTTCCTCATAGACTCTTTCTGACACATTGATAATATTGCCATCATCCTCTGTCTTTACTGACACAGTGACAATACTGTCATTCTCCTCTCTGTCATTTCTGACATAGTAATAATAATAATAATAATAATAATAAATGGAACTTATATAGCGCTATATCTTGCAAAAACAAATCAAAGCGCTTGCATTCAACCAATTCTCTTGCGCATGCAGCCAACAACAATTAACATTTTTAACGAAGTCAATGCACACACACACACACACACACACACACACACACACACACACACACACACACACACCCAAAGGTATGAAGCAGGTAAAAACGTATCATATTACTGGGTGATCTAAAGGGATAGTGTTTGCCCACGAACATAATTATCAAGTGTGGCAACACAGATAAAATAATGCAGGCAGGAAAAAAAAGTTGAAAAATGGCAATTGCACAGTTTCTGTCTTTCCTTTATTGATTTTCTGTTTTGTTTTTATTTTTAAAAATTTTAAAAACATTTAAATATTTACACCGGGAAAAATAAAATTTCGAACGGCAATTGCAAAGTGTTATTTTGTCTTCTGTTTTTTTTTTTTTCCTCTTTAAATTGTGTTTTATTGCCGTTTTTCTTCCCTTTTTGTCTTTGCTTCTTTTTAAAAATTGTTGATAATGTTCGTTCTTTTCTCTCTTACTCTCTCTCTCTTTCTTTCTTTCCTTTTTTCTGTCTTTTTGTCTCGTTTCCTCTTTTCTTTCCTTGTTGCTTTCAGTTTTTCTATCTCTTTTGTTTGAGTTTTATCCTTCTGATTTTTCTTTCTTTCTTTCTTTCTTTTTTTTTTCTTTCTTTTGTTGTCTGTCTGTCTGTCGGGTCGTCTGTCTTTCTTTCTTTCGTCTGTCTGTCTGTCTGTCTGTCTGTATGTTTTCTTTCTGTTTTCTTTATTTTTTTCTTTTTTTCCCCCTCTTTCTTTCTTTCTGTCTGTCTGTCTTTCTCTCTTTCTGTCTTTCTTTCTTTCTTTCTGTCTTTTCTGTCTGTCTGTCTTTTCTTTTTTCTGTCTTTCTTTTTTTTTACTTACTTTCTGTCTTTCTTTCTTTTTTTAAATTTCTTTCTTCTGATTTTTCTTTTTTCTTTCTTTCTTCCTTCCTTCTTCCCTTCTTTTCCTTTTGTCTTCCTTCCTTCCTTCCTTCCTTCCTTCCTTTCCTTTCTTTCTTTCTCCTCTCTTTTTTCCCTTTTCATTTCTTTCTTTCTTTCCTTCTTTTTTCTATTTTCCCTTCCTCTCTTCTTTTCTGCCTTCCTTCCTTCCTTTCTCCTTCCTTCCTTTCTTTTTTTTTTTCCCCTTTCTTCTTTCTTCCTTCCTTCCTTCCTTCCTTCCTTCCTTTTTTTCTTTCTTCTATGGGTTATTCCTCCTTACCTTTTCTGTCCTCCAGGGGGTATTCTGTTGTACACCTGGTGTTATTGCTTCAGAGAGGAGGTATTGTGCGGACACTGGTCAATACTGTTGTGTCAGCTAGGGGTGCAGGCTGTAACACTCGTTCTCCCTAGTCTGCTTTCTTCTGTCACAGGAATGAATCGGTCACCCCCCCCCCCCCCCCCCCCAACCCCCTCCAACCTCTCTCGCTCTGTCTCTCTCTCTCTGTATCCTCTTTTTTGGTATGTGTATGTCTCTGTCTCTCTGTCTCTGCCTCTGTTCTCTCTCTTTATATATATATTATATATATATATTTATATATATATATATATATTATTTATTTATCTTATTTATTTATATTTATTTATTTATCTTTATCTATTTATTCTTTTATATCGAGGATAATGAATAATAACTCGTGTGCATTGTTTTTACATCCAGTCCCGTGTGTTTGCTGTTTTGTAAATCTTGTCATCTGGGTCCCACCGGCACACAATGGCCTAAATCTTACAAAAAAACTGAACAGGATGTAACTTGTGAAAAAAGATGTTCTGCATGCGTTCGCACACGGGCCTGGTTTACAGTTTTCATCGAAGAAAATTTTGTGGGAAAATGGAAGTCAGCACTGATGTTAACTTCAGGGGGGAAAATCCACTCGAACGGGAATCGAACCTGGGTCGTCAATTGCGAGTGCATTGTTTGATCAAGTAGGATATCCGTCCAGTCCCGACTTTATGTATGTGTGTGGTTGTCTCACTATCTGTGGTGTCTCATGTCTGATCTCTGTGTGTGTCTGTCTCTCTTTGTATCTTTTTCTCTATGTCTGTCTCTCTGTATGTTCTGTCTCTGTCTCTGCTCTGTCTGTCTGTCTGTCTGTCTGTTTGACTGTATCTGTCTGTTCTGTCTCTGTATCTGTCTCTCCTCTATCTCTCTCCTCTATCTCTCTCCTCTCCTATCTCTCTCTCTCTTTCTCACTCTCTGGCAATTTAACGGGGACCCAGGTTCGAGTCCGTCGAGGAGATTTTCTCCTGAGTTAACAACAGTGCTGAATCACGTCCACCCAAAAGTCATTCGGAGAGTCTTTGAACCCAGGCCCCGTGTGCGAACGCACGCAGAACATCTTGCGCACACGTTAATTCCTGTTCCAACTTTTCGTCATGGCATAGGACTTCGCTATGCCCGGTTGAACGGATGACATTTATAAAAATGCATTCACATGGGGCACTGGATGAAAAAAGCAACTAGAGTGCTTATCCGCTATTCTTGCTTTTATAATAAAGAGTAAATCAATCGAATCAAATCAATCAATATCTCTCTCTCTCTCTATCTCTCTCTCTCTCTCTCTCTCTCTCTCTCTCTCTCTCTTCCTCTTATCTCTGGCATCGCTCCCAAGGAATACAGGCCCCAGGGGGAGGAGGGACCTAGAAAATAATGATAGGGGTCCGTGATAGCCTGTGCAGCCAAAGTGTCCATATTGCGTGAGTAAGTGGCATCTTCCCATGTGTAGAATATTCCTGTTCTGTGTCAATATTAATCCCATATAGGGGGGAGAAAATGTCATCAAAGAAAAATCCAGAATACGAAACATAACTGGAATTTATATAAATCTGAAAACGAAAAATCCTTTAGCTATGTTTTTAGCAATAGAAAATACCTAGTTCTCTTTCTCCTTTTTTGGTCTGAAAGAAAAAAAAAGTGCCTTTTTTATTATGTGTTTTGTTTGCACCAATTATTTTGATCTTTATCCTCCAAGCTCCATTCCAGAATCAGTGCATTTAGAATGTTTTTACAGAAGAAAGAACACAGAGTGAGTTGCAGTTGAGAGGGTAGGGTGGGCGGGGTTGGCAGTTGTGATCAATAGATATGTCAGATAGCAGCAAGCAAGCAATGCTGCAAAATGGATATGCATGAGAGTGTTTGTGT
>JASPKP010000559.1:12500-27500 GCA_030674155.1 Stramonita haemastoma | reverse complement strand
CTTGCATTGACAATTTCAAACAATTTCAATTGTCAAGTGGCTTGTTCAGGGCAGGACGTCGCGATTGAACTGATTAGAAGTTACGTATGGGGGGTGGGCTAGGAGGGTGGAAGATGAACGTGTCATAAATTCAACTGCCAGTGTGTGGATGACTCAACGATAAAACAAAAGTCAGGAGGTCAGCACCAGAAATTGCAGTCCGTTTGTGTGTGTGGGTGTGTGTGTGTGTGTGTGTGTGTGTGTGTGTGTGTGTGTGTGTGTAAAAAAAAAAAGAAACCAAAACAACAACATAAATGTCCGAAATATTTCGCCAAACTAAATTAAAAAACTAAGTTGTAAGTTAGGTGTAATCGTGTACAAATACTAACAAACACAAAAACATCCACCACCATCAAAAACCAGTAACTGCAACACAAAACTTATTAAGAAGTAATCATAGTCTTACTAATCTTTTTAAAAGGAAACTGTTGTTAACTTAAACAACAGAAGTAAAAAGCTTTGGAGAATGAATTAGTAGAAACATCAAGTGTTCCTCTTAGCCTATGCAGTCACTGGTGAGCAAAGTGTCGGTGACCTCTGCTTCTCTGGGGGCCAGGCATCCAGAGGGTGACGCCGTCTTCTATCATGAGATTAGCAAGATGTTCCAAATCACCATTGACTTGCCATGAATACACTGGTAACTATTTCTCGGTTACCCTTTTGACATCTCTAAGACCGTGCCAGGTGTTCCTAAACCAGTCTGAGCGCAGTGTCAAACCAGACTGAGTATCCAAACAGATGAGCGCAGTGTCCCATAAAAGACTGTGCTCAAACAGTATGAGCGACATGTGTCCCAAACACAGACTAAGCAAGGTTTTCCACACCGGGCAATGTCCAAGCTGGACTGTGTTTCCATACAAAGAGTGACCCAAGTCGTCCCGTAATCTGACTGAAATAACGTGTTCTCCAATAGTGTGTTCAAACACTCACAATGGGCAAAAGGTGCTCCCAATCAGGATTTGGGCAAGCGTGTCCCAAAAGCACACTAACTTAGGTGTTCCAAACAGACTGGGTCCCAAATCAGACAGGGTAAGTACGTTCCCTAACCAGGGATGCGCAACGTGTGCCGAAACCAAACTGAGCAAAACCAGACTAAAGAAAGCTGTCCCAAACCAGACTGACAATTCCCCATGTCAGATTAGGCAAAAAATGTTCCAAACACAGAGCCTGATAGAAGGATGTCCTTACAGTAATTAAACTACATTAATATCATTGTTGTTTTTGGGGTAAGTACGCTCTCTATCTTTAACACCTGATCTAAAGCGAGAGATTCAGAAAAATAGTATGTACTTCTAATTGAGATGTTAAAGTATTGGGCATCAGTATTGGTATTGAGTTCACATAGAAATCCCTAAACAAAATTTTATACTTACGAATTCCAGCCATCCTTTGGTGGGTTCTACTAATGACTTTAGGATGAAAAGGAATCAAAACCTGTACCTTAACTTAAGTGCTCTGCAGCGTTCTGCAGGGCACATCAGATTGGGTTTCTGGTATTGCTACATTTTAAAGCAAAGTATTCAAAGGACAAAGCTATGGTTTTTCTGTTTTCTTTTTCTTTTCTTTCTTTTTAGAGCATAATAACTGGAAACATTAACAACTCATATCAATTGGGTTTGAAATAACGTGCAATCATGCAATTACGAGCTGGGGTATTTGGAATAAAGATTAATGGTGCAATGCATCGTTTGAAGACGGGTGAGAATGGGCTGGTAAGAAGACGTGTGTGGTGTGTGTGTGTGTGTGTGTTGTGTGTGCGTGTGCGTATTGTGTGTGTGTGAGTGTGTGTGGGTGTGTGTTGAGCAGCAAACACGTTGGTATATTTTTTTACTATTTTTAAGCAATCTCAATTTTATTCTGATTCTTTCCTAGGCTGATTTCGATTTTTTCGTAGTATGGAATGTCTTTTTTATTCTAATTACTTCTCTACTTTCCTCTCCTTTTCAGTTTATTTCATAGTCAGCTCCGTCCTTTTTTTTTCAAAATGGTTTGACTTCTTTTTATTCACAATGGATTCAAATGCTTCAGTATCTTGCGTTCGCGCGCAGCGCGCGTGCACACACTTACATACACACACTCCCACTACACATTACACCCACTTCACACACACACTAACCAAACTACACCAAACACACACAAACTCAACACTCACACACAAACACACACACCAAAACACACAACTCACACACACAGGACAGGATACCAACAGGGATTAGTGAAAATCTTCTATGTCTACATCTTCCTGTCTTTGAATCTTTATCAAACTGGCTATGAAGGCTTTGTTCAACAAGTCTATGTCTTTTTTATGGCTATGTAGGGTTTGATCAACTATATCTATAGTCTATACAGCTGGCTTACGGACAGGCTTTTACTAAAACAGATGTACAGTATTTAAAACATGTCTGATGTCATACTTTGATTAACAGATCAACAATCTTGAAACTGGCTATGACAAAAGTTTCGCAAACAGACCTTACATCTTCCATCGTCCAATGTCCATTCACATTTTAGAGTAAGCCTGTCTTTTTACAAAACTCAGATGAGTACTCCCCAGACCTATGTATGAGCAGACTGAAAAACAACAAGTAGTGGTTTACCTCCTGTCTGGTTCAATGTACAGTGTGTTGATTGGGTGCGATGATGATTTAAAAGTTTTACTCTGGAGAGAATGTTGGCTTCAGTCATCGCTGGAGACTGCAGGCGACAGTTAGTTCTGAACTGCTCACGTCTCAAAATGGCATACAGATAGAAGAAAGAAAAGAAAAAAAAGGAAAAATGAAAAAAAAGGACTACACCAAAAAAACCGAAAGAAAGAAAATTGTAAGATAGAGACAGGAAAAAGAAAGAAAAAACAAAGGAATGAAAAAGAAAAAGAAAAAAAAGGAATAACGTCAGAAAGAAACAAACAAAGGAAAAAGGAAAAACAAGAAAAGGACAAAAAAAAAAAAAAAAGAAGAAAGATAGGAAGGAAGGAAGAAAGGAAGATGGAAGAAAAGAAGGAAGAGAGACAAAGAAAAACAAAAGAGTAAACAAAAAATTTGTAAAGGAAATTGTAAGAACGATAATACGTAAAAGAGGATTAGACAAAAAAGATATACACAATAGAAAGCTTTAGATAGGCAGAAGCAATAAATACAGAACAAAAAACAAACAAACGAAAGACAACCAGAACTTTGTTAAGATTACTAGATGAAGAATTGTTAGATGACATGACGCTATATAATGTATGTATATTGTTTGCATGTATATTTATTCTTTTATTGTTATATTTTAATTCTTTTTTCTTTATATATTTTATTATTTATATGTTATATTGTATTTATTTATATATATTCGGTGTTTATGTGTGTGTTTGTAATCCATATAAAAATAGTTAGTTTGTTAGTTGATAGATTGTTTGATAGATAGATAGATAGATAGATCGATTTAATTCAAAAAATCAAATCTCAAATCAATTCATTTTTTTCGAGGATAATGAATAAAATAGCTTGTGCTTTTTTACACCATACACCACACTCAGTCTGTCTCTCTCTGTCTTTCCGTCCCTGTCTCTCTCTTTGTCTCTCTTGGTCTCTGTCTTTCTGTCTCTCTGTTTCTCTGTCTCTCTTTGTTTCTCGGTTTTCTTTGTCTCTTGTCTTTGTCATCTGTATTTCTGTTCTGTTTTTCTGTTTCCTCTATCACAACTACTAGCCTCTGTGGTCAGGACATTGCGACGCCAATTTGACGTCCGGGTTCGATTCCTGATGAGGGGATCTTCCCCCTCGAGTTAACACAGGGCTGACACCACTCACCCCAAAATGTCTTCAATTGAGACTATAAAACGGGGCCCCGTGTCCGGACGGCATCGCAGTTTATCTTGCGCACACGTTAATTCGTGGTCCGCTTTTCGTAAGAGTAGGCTATTGCGTGCCGGTGGATTCACATGACAAAATTTACAAAAACTGAATAAACACTTAATGTAAAAAAGCACATGGAATGTTTATTTCATTTTCCTCGATATAAAAGAATAAAGAAATAAATAAGATAAATAAATAGATAGATGATAAATAATTATGTCTGTCTGTATGTCTGTCTCTGTCTCGTCTCTCTGTCTTCTCTCTGTCTCTGTCTCTGTGTGTGTGTCTACTATCTCTCTCTCTCTCTCTCTTCTCTCTCTCTCTTCTCTTCTCTCTATCTCTTCTCTATTCTCTCCTCTCTCTCCTCTCCCTCTCTCTCTGTTTCCCACTGTGTTTTCCACAAACCACTCACAAAAAACCATATATGTGTGACGCGGACTGGCTGCAAGACTACACAATTCCCAGGACTGGCTGTATGGCTAAGCTGGCTAAAACGGGTTTCATCTGCTGGATGGTAAGAGGGGGAGGGGGGAGGGGAAAGGGGGTGGTGAGGAGAGGGAGAAGGGGTGGGTAGTGGTGGTTTGGTGATGGGTCGGTGGTGTTACATATCGATGAGCAATGTCTGGATTCATTACTTTCTCTCGATATACAGCTATGTCCCTTTCTACCTCGTGTTCCACATTCTAAGGTTTAAGGGTGTTTGATTTTTTTTTTGGGGGGGTTGTTGTTTTTTTTATTGTTTTCTTTTCGAGAAATGCAACTTGTGAGTGGGCTTGATCCATCAACTCTACGCCACAGAAGCTATGTCTCTCAGATGTAAGCAATATTGTTTTCTGGATTTACATTGTTTTGTTTTCTTTGGATTTGTTGTTGTATGCATGTCTGTATTTGTTTTCTAAATTTTGAAAATACCAACAATCGTAATTTGGTCTTGGTTGCAACCGGCCTTATCTACATACTACTTTACTACTACTACTACTACTACTACTTACTACTACTATATAATACATACTTTACTAATGGGGCCGTTGTGCTGTGATGTACTGACTGCTAATTACTACTACTGTGAGGCTGCTGCTGTTGCTGCTGCTGCTGCTATTACTTACCACTGGCTGCTGCTGATGCTGGATGCTGCTGCTACTACTAATACTACTCTATTACTACTAACTACTAAGACTACTGCTACTACTACTACTAACTACTACTAAACTTCTACCAAGCACTACTACTACTTACTACTACTTACTAATAATACATACTACTACTACTTACTACTACTACCATCACCTTCACACCAACACAATCTAACTACTACTACTACTACTACTACTACTGCTACTACTACTGCTACTACTACTACTACTACTTACTACTAGAACTACTATACTATTACTACATTCTACTATTAATACTATATACTAATAACTACTACGACTAAATACTACTTCTGCTGCTGTCTATACTACTTCTTCTTATTTATTTGTTCTGTTTAGCATTTGTTAGGCGTTGTCCAGCTTACTTACTTAGAATCACGCAGAGTATGCTCTGTGTCTCACTCATCACATAAAGGGTACTACTGAGAGATGGTCTATAATATTAGAATAGGGGAGTAGTGTACAGTTGTGGCTGATTTGTATACGTAGCTAACTATATAGTACCATAGTCCTAATTCAGAGTATGCTTTCCCTTTTGGAGTGGACAGGTTGTACTGCTAAGGAGCTTGTTCTGCTGAAGTAGTTTCAAATTGAGTCTTTCCAGTCTACTCTGTCTGGGGTCGCCAGGTTCGGTATCAGCCGGTCGCATCTAATTAACACCAGCATGATCATGATCTCCTTCTCCATTGTTTCGGTCCTCCCTAGCCATGCTGACTTTCCTGGATTCTCATATCTTGCCACAGGAGTCGGTGATGCTGCCAATGCTAGAAGCTGGTGGTCATCTTTTCTTTTCTTCTTTTTTTTTTTTTGTTTTTTTTTTCTTCAGTCTCATGCAGGATGTATCTTGGGTTATGTTAGCTCATGTTTTCGTAACTTAATCTAATTTCATGTGTCAATGGCCAGAAGCTTTCTCGTTGCTCCATGGTTAGTATTTAGTGTGTATTATAAAATATTATATATACACATAATTAATAAATTTGGAAGCAAACCGAGAAAGCTCTGGCATTGACACATGGATAATTAGATTAAGTTACGAAAACCATCGAGATACATATCCTAAGGGATACATACAATTCTTGAAGACTGAAAGAAAAAAAAAAAAAAAAAATAATAATGAGTAAAGAGAAGATGACCACCAAGCTTCTAGCATTGGCAGCATCACGAACTCATGTGGCATGTTTTGTGAATCCTGGAAGTCAGCAGGGCTTTGGGAGGTCCGGAAAATGGAGTGGTGATCGATGATCATGCTGGTGTTTTAGAGTGCGAAGGCTGATACGAAACTGGCGAAACCCGACAGATGAGACTGAAAGATATATTTGAAACTTACTTCATGCAGAACATATCATAGCAGTACAACCTGTCCACTCCATTAAGGGAGAAGCCAGTACTCTGGAAGTTGGACTTTGGGTAGCCTATAATTGTTTGCATTAAGTACAAATCAGCCACAAATCTGTACACTTATCCCCTACTTTTTATTATAGACACAATCTCTCAGTGTATCCATTTGTGATGAGTGAGACACAGAGCATTCTCTTGCGTGATTCTAAATATGTTAAGCTGGAAATCGCTAACAAATGCTAAACAGAACACAATATTAAGATGAAGTAGTAGTAGCTGCAGCAGAAAGTAGTAGTTTAATGTAGTAGTAGTTGTAGTAGTAGTTGTTGTAGTAGTAGTAGTAGTAGTAGTAGTAGTAAGTTTAGTAGTAGTAGTAGTAGTAGGTAGTGAGTAGTAGTAGTTTAGCTGTTAGTAGTAGTTGTAGTGTTGTAGTAGTTGTGTTGGTGGTGCATGGTGATGGTAGTTAGTAGTAGTAGTAGTTGGTAGTAGTAGTAGTAGTAGTTGTAAAAGTAGTAGGTAGATGCTGGTAGATGTAGTTAGTAAGTTAGTAGTAGTAGTAGTTAGTTGTAGTTGTAGTTGTTGTAGTTGTAGTAGTAGTATTAGGTAAGTAGCAGCAGCAGCAGCAGCAGCAGAAGCAGTGGTAGTAATTGCAGCAGCAGCAGCAACTGCGCTGCTGGTCATGCAAGTAAGTAGTTGTAGCTAGCAGCAGTTGCATCTGCAGCAGCAACGGCTTTAGTAGTAGTTGTAGTAGTAAGTAGTAGTAGTATTGTAGTAGTAGTAGTAGTAGTTGTAGTAGTAGTAGTGATGTTAAAAAACCCGGGGGTTGCAACTCCTAGACAATTTACGGTTGTTGTTTTTTCAATATTTAGAAAAACAAATACAGTCATTGCAGAAACAAACAAATCAAAGTAAACAAAACAATGGATAATCCATAAACAATATTGCTTAAATACTGAGACATAAGCTGCTGTGCGTAGAGTTTATGGACTAGCCATCATAAGTGGCATTTCTCGAAAAGAAACACAACAACAACCCCCCCAATAAAAATACAAATCAAAATCACCTTAAACCTTTGAATGTGGACATCGAGGTAGAGGGTCATGCTGTATTCGAGGGAGAAAGTAAGGATCCAGACATTGTCATCGAATTTGTAACAACCACAATCATCACCACATACCACCACTACCCTCCCCTTATCCCTCTCCTCCACCTCCCCCTTTCCCCTCCCCCTCCCACGCTTCCTTCCAGCAGATGACACCGGTTTAGCAGCTAGCCAGACAGCCAGTCTGGGGAATTGTGTAGTCTTGCAGACCAGTACCGTCACACATATAATGGTTTGTTGTGAGTGTGTGTGGAAAACCACAGTGTGGAATCAGAGGTGAGAAGATGTGTGTGAGAGAGAGAGTGAGAGAGAGTGAGTGAGAGGAGAGAGAGAGAGAGAGAAGCGTGAGAGAGAGGGAGAGAGAGAGGTGAGAGACAACTCACACAGAGACAGAGACAGAAGATGAGAGACACCAGTAGAGACAGAGACAGTGACAGATCAGACAGACAGAATATTTATTTATCTATATATCTATTTATTTTTCTTTTTTATTTCTTTATTCTTTTTATCGAGGATAATGAAATAAACATTCATGTGCTTTTTTAAGTATGTGTGTATTCAGTTTTGTTAATTTGGTCATGTGTTTCCACGGCTCGCAATAGGCCTAACTTCTTACGAAAAGCGGACACGATTTAACGTGTGCGACAAAGATAATCTGCATTTGCGTCCGGACACGGGAGCCCCGGTTTATAGTCTCCATTGAAGGACTTTTTGGGGGGAGTGGTGGGTCAGCACTGTGGTGTTACTCGAGGGGGAAGATCCCCGAACAGGAATAGAACCGTGGTCGGTCAAATTGGTCGCAATGTCTGGACCACTTGGCTAGAGTGGATAGAGAGAAACAGAAAAAACAGACAGAAAGTCAGATTGACAAAAGACAGAGAGGACAAAAGAAACAGAGAAACAAAGAGAGACAGTGTAACAGGAGAGACGAAAGGACAGAGACAGAGAGCCAAAGACAGAGGACAGGGACGGGTAAGACAGAGAGAGACCAGACGGGTGGGGTATGGTTTGTAAAATAGGCACATGAGTGTTTATTATTTATCCTCGAAAAAAAAATGATTTTGATTTGATTTGATTTGATTTAATTCGATCTATCTATCTATCTATATATCTAATCCTATCTATGATATCTATCTCTCTAGCTATTTTTTGGATTACAAAACACACACATAAACACGAAATTTAATATTATATATATAAATATATATATATATATATATATATTATATTTATATATATATATATATATATTATTTATATATATACATGCAATACTTATACCTACATATATAGCGGCATGTCTATCTATCATTTCTTCATCTGTATTCTTTACAAAGTTCTGGTTAGTCTTTCGTTTGTTTGTTTTTGTCTGTATTTATTTGCTTTGCCTATCTAAAGCTTTTATTGGTTTGTTTTGTTAATCCTTTTTACGTTTATTCGTTCTTTCTTTTTCTTCAATTTTTTGTTACTCTTTTGTTTCTTTCTCTCTTCCTTCCTTTCTTCCTTCCTTCCTCTCTTCTCTTCCTTCCTTTTACCCTTCTTTCTTTCTTTTTTTTTTTTATTGCCCTTTCTTGTTTTTAAACTTTTTCCCACTTTGTTTGTTATTTCTGTCGTGATTCTTTTTTTTCTTTTTCTTTTTCATTTCCTTTGTTTTTTCTTTCTTTTTCTGTCTATCTTACTTTTTTCTTTCCTTTCGGTTTTTTTGGTTGGTCTTTTTTCTTCAATTTTTCCTTTTTTTTCTTTCTTTCATGTCTATTTGTTGCCATTTTTGAAGTGAGATGTAATAATAACTCGGCGACGGCAGTCCTGCGATCTGGTCTGAAGCCAAATTTCTCTCACAGTGTAAACGTTGTAATCATCAGCCTCCAATATTACACAATGTTTTTCATTGATAACCAGACAGGAGGTTAACCACGTTGTTGGTTTTTTTCAGTCTGCTCTGTCAATAGGTGCTGAGTACTCATACTGAGTTGTATAAAATGTCAGGGCTGACTTAAAAATGATGGACTTTGATGATGGGATGATGTAGGTCTGTTGGTCAAACTGTGTATAGCCAGTTTCAAAGATTGTGATCTGTTATCTAAGTATGTCATTGTCAGGTTTTTAAATATGTACATTGTTAGTTAAAGCTGTAGTTGCCAGCTGTAAAGGACTATTGATTTGTGAACAAACCCTTCTTAGGCCAGTTATAAAGACCATTGGACTTGTTGATCAAAGATTCATAGTAAAGTTGTAAAGATTCAATGACAGGAAGATGTTAGACATAGAGTTTTCACTAAAACCTGTGGATCCCTGTCGTGTGTTGGTGTGTTGTGGTGTGTGAAGTGTGGGTGTGTGTTGTGTGTGTGTGTTGGTGTGTGTGTGTGGTGTGTGTGTTGTGTAGTCGTGTGTGTGATGTGTTGGTGTATTGTGTGTGTGTGTGATGTGTAAGTGTGGTGCACGCGCGCGCGCTGCGAACGCAAGATATGAAGCATGTGATTAAATTGGAAAAAAAAGAAGCAATCCATTTGAAAAAATGGACGGGATCGGGTTATGAATAAACTGAAAATGGAGAGGATAGTTAGCGAAGTATTAGAATATAAAAGACATTCCTTATATACGAAAAATCGAAATCTGCCTATGAAAGAATCAGAATAAAATTGATGATTGCTTTAAAAAGGAGTAAGAAAAATTACCAACGTGTTTGTGCTCCAAAACCACACACACAAACACACACTCATCACACGCAACACGCACACAACACACACTCTCACACACAGTCAAACACGTATTCTGCCAGCCAATATCTCCACCGCGCTTCAACAACGATGCCATTGCATCATTATTCTGTTTCAATTACCCTCTGCTCGTAATTGCATGATAGCACGTTTTCAAACCCAATTGATATGTGTTGTTTATGTGTCAATGTTATTATGCTCTTAAAAAAAGAAATGAATAATGAAAACAGAAAAACCATCGCTTGTCCCTTGAATTTTGCTTTTTAAAAGAGCATTACCAGAATCCAGCTGATGTGCACCTGCAGAACGCCTGCAGAGCACTTAAGTTAAGGGGAACAGGTTGTTGATTCTTTTTCATCATAAAGTCATTAGTAGATCCCACAAAAGGGTGGCTGGATTGTGATGTAGAAAATTTTGTTTAGGGATTCTATGTGAACTCAATACAATACTGATGCCAATACTTTATCATCTCAATTGGAAAAGACATTCTTTTTTTCTGAATCTCTCGCTTTAGATCAAGGTGTGTTAAAGATAGAGAGCGTACGTACCCCAAAAACATACAATGATTTATTGTTGTGTCTTACTGTTTGGGAACTTCTTCTTCAGTCTGGTTTGGAACCATTTTTGACTAATCTGAATTGGGATGCCGGTTGGTTTTGGGACAGCTTCTTGTTAGTTGGTTTTGCTCAGTTTGGTTTCGGCACACAGGTTGCGCAGTTATGGTTTGTGGACGTCTTACCCTGTCTGATTTGGGACACAGTTGGTTTGGAACACCTTATTAGTGTGCTTTTGGGACACCTTGCCATATCCGGTTTGGGACACCTTGCCCTGTGTTGGTTTTGGAAATCACGTTTGGATAACGTTATTACAGTTCTGTTTCGGGTAGATCTTGGAGTCACTCTTGTTTGGAACACAGTATGCTTGGGACATTGCCGGGTGTTGGGAAAATTGTTAGCTGGTTTGGGGACACGGACTGCTCACTGTCTTGTTTGAGACACGTCTGGTTTGGGACACTGAGCTAAGTCTGGTTTGAGACAACTGTCTGGTTTGGGACACTGCGCTCCAGGTGATGGTTTAGGACTCCTGGCTCGGTCTTAGAGTTGACAAAAGTTTACGAGTTTAGTTACCAGTGATTCATGGCAGTCAATTGGTGATTTGGTACATCTTGATAAAGTCTCAGGGAGAGATGAGGGCGTCACCCTCTCGGTGCTGGCCCCAGTGAGAAGCAGAGGTAACGACACTTGCTCTCCAGTGGACTGAATAGGCATAGAGGAAACACTTTGTTGTTCTCTACTAATCATTCTCAAAGCTTTTTCTTATGGTGTTTAGGTATTCAACAGTTTCTTTTAAAAAGATTTTTATGGAGTGATAGTCTTATTGTTGTTTGTGTTGCAGTTCTGGTTGTTGTTGGTGGTGCGTGATGTTTTTGGTGTTGTTTAGTATTTTTGTACTCTTACTCTAATTACAATTTGTTTTTATTTTTGTTCTGGCATAAGATTCGGACTTTTTGCTGTTGTTTTGTTTTCTTTTTTTTTTTACTAACACACACACACACAAACACACTCATCACACACACACCACAAACACACACACCACACAATACGAGCAATGCGATTTCTGGTGCGGACCTCCTGCCTTTTGTTGTTTCGTTGAGTCATCCACCCACGAATGGAGTTGTCATTTATGATCAGAACGTTATTCTTCCACACTCTTGCCCCTCCCCCCATTCGTGCTTATACTTTCAGTTTCAATCGCACTCTGCACCTTGATCATGCAATTGGACATTGATATGTGTGAAAGTGTCAGGAATGCATGTGGTTGGAATCTTTTCCAAACACGATCAATATGTGTTATCTGTGTTTCGAGTGATTTGTGGTCAATCAGTAACTTGCTATTTCTTGTGTCTGCTGTTGTTTTGTGGCTGTTATAACGGACATCGTAGCATAGCTGGTTTTATAGATAGATCTTAGCTCTTTTTGATTCTTGTCTGTTTTGAAGTCAAAAGATTCGAGCCGTTTTGGGGCTGAATGAGTTAAAGCGAAGAATTCGTTGCGGTACGCTATTTTAGGCAGCTAACTTCTTTCTTAGTTACTTCCAGCATTATCTTATACACCTCTTTAATGAGCCTGTAAGTCCTGGCAGTCTTGACTGGTAGGGGCAGTTTTCGCTTATATATATAATTTATATATATATATATTATATATTTATGTTTTTTGATATTTATATATATTATTTTGATATATATATTTTTTTTTTTTTTTTTTTTTTTTTTTCCATTATTTTAGGATGTCTGGGGTATGTTTATAGTTTTTTTTAAAAATTGCTTCCACTTGTGTCATTTCTGATTTATCCTAGCGGTTTACCTAAGTATTGGCCTATATTATTTACACAGATTGGAGGCCGGGCGGGTTAGACCGAGTGGTTAGACCGTTGCCTCGTGATCTTAAATGTCCTAGAATCGAGCGACCTTGGTGATCCAGCCGTTCGGGGATTTTTGCCCTTGGAGCTTGATCATCACTATTTATGTTACTCCTCCAAAAGTCCTCTGATCTATAAACCAAGGCCCTGTGTGCGGAAACCACTAAAGATCATCTTGGAGGGGACACACGTTCAAAAACCTGTCACCTTTTCGAAAGAGTAAGGCCATTTCGTTTATGTAGGAAACGGATGAACAACATTTCAAGAACATGCATGGCATATAGGTGTTGAGTTAAGGACGCCATAGCCCAAATCGGTCAGCTGAGGTAAAAAACAGCCCCATACGTCATAGAGTATCAACATTAAAAAAGCTGGGTGCTGTAGCCCAGGAACAAAAAGAAATACTCACTATGCTCGTTGTGTTTATCATCATCTAGTTGTTATTTTATTATGAGAGAGAGAGGAAGGGTGATGAGTGAGCGGTTTTTCGAGAGAGAGTGAGAGTGAGAGAGAGACGGAGAGAGAGAGAGAGGAGGACGAGAGAGAGAAGAGAGAGAGAGAGTGAGAGTGAGAGAGATGGATTGATTGGATTTTTATATCGAGGATAATGGGAATAAGCTCTCTGGTGATTTTTTACATCCAGTCCCGTGTGCATGCAGATTTTTGTTAAATGTCATCTGTTCCCACGGCACACGATGGCCTAGTGAGAGTGAGAGGAGAGAGATGGAGATGAGAGAGAGAGAGAGGAGAGAGAGAGTGGAGACGGGGATGGTAGAGAGAGAGAAGGAGAGACGAGAGACGAGAGAGAACACACAAATAACAGATGGAGTAGTAAAATAGAGGTTTAAAGAGGATAAAAAAAAGGCAGGAAATAAAAAGAACGATCGATAACCACAGTAAGGTGATGCTTTTCAAGAAGGAAGTGAGCTTGACAAGAGAGAAGGAGAAAGCAGATTACACAAAAACGCGTGGTACTAGTTTGGTGATATACAGCCCTGTATGGTTTTTGCATGAAACAAATGCCTGAGAGGAGGCAAATAACAGATTTTACACAAATCATGATTACTGGATTGGTGATTAACAGCAGTTGGGCGGGATTTTAGCATGAAACACAGTCCCTGGCAAGACATAAAGATAGACGACTGTACACAATACTTGATTACTGGAATGTTTTATACAAACAGTGTATAGAATTTTAGCATTGACAATCCTAGTTTCTGACACCCCCTGTCCCCTCCACCCCGCCACCTGCCGATCCTAAATAAGCAAAATCTCCATAGAACATAACAATAACAACCAAACCAAAACCGCCTAATGTCCAACAAGGTACAACAACAGCAGCAGAAGGTCATTGAAGCCATGCAGAAACAGACATGAGCTGAGTGTGTTGTAACTGCCATCTGCAATAAGTGGGAGGGGGAGGGGGGCGGGGTCGGAGCTGACTCAAAAGGGCTATGTGGAAAGAGTCATAATCAATTGCTTCTGGGAATTACAACGGTTCAGGGTGTTGGGTTTGTGCATGCATACAAATTTGTTCTTCTATTGCAATGCCTACACACACAAACACTCCCACACTACACTCAACACACACACACACACACACACACCACGCACACACACATACAACTCACACACACCACACACACACACATCATACACACACAGACACATAACAACAAATACATAGTACACAGACTTAAACACACATACACACATACAAACACAGGACACAAACTCAAACACACCAAATAAACTTATTCATATCCTGCTTTGGAAGCATTGCTTGCTTGCTGTGTATTCTGACATATCTTATTGATCACTCTGCATCCTCTCCTTCATGCTGGTCCATTCACTCTGGTGTTCTTTCTTCTGTAAGAGATATCTTCTACATACAATGTTTATTTAGGGGGGTGAGGGAAATAAGATCAAATAATTGGGGAATCAAAATTAAAAATATAATATCAAGCTATCCTTTCAGAATGGAAAAAAAGAAGAAGGCTTATGTAACTGGGATTATTTTCTATTGCTACACTCATAGCTAAAGGATTTTCGTTTCGTTTTTAAGGTGTTTTTTTTGTACATTTGAGTGTTTCTGTTTTATTCTCTTTGATTGGACATTTTCTCTCCTACAGGGGGAGGTAATATTGAACTGAAAAGGAATATTCCATACTAGGAACATGCAACTTACTCTCGGCAATATTGACACTTTGGGCTAGCATAGGCTATCAGCTGACCCTTCTTTTTTCTAGGTTCCGCCTTCACTGCCTACTATATTTGTTTGCCATTCTAAGCGTGAGAGAGAGAGAGAGAGAGAGAGAGAGAGAGAATGAGAGATGTGTGACAGAGTGGGAGTGACGAGAGAGAGAGAGAGAGAGAAGTAGCCAAAACAGATAAAC
>JASPKP010000559.1:0-7500 GCA_030674155.1 Stramonita haemastoma | reverse complement strand
TTGACCTGCTTCATACATTTTGGGGTGTCAAATGCAGCAGCAGCAACAGCAATAACAACAATACGCTGAAAGCAACTGAACAGACCTCCACAGAAGCGATGTTTCATACAGAGAAATCTCTGTGATTATAGCAAATAGCATGTTGGTATCATTCGGATGAGACTATAAACCGAGGTCCCGTTTGCGAACGCACGCAGAACATCTCGCGCACACGTTAAAATCCCGATCTGCTTTTCGGAAGAGCAGGCCCATCGTGTGCCGGTAGGAGCGGATGGCAAAATTATATATAAAAAACCAGCATGCACACATGTGTCGTGTTTAGACACCATCCCTGAGGGGAAAAAAAATGGGTAGGCGCTGCACTTCTGGTGACGCGCTCTCCCCGGGGAGAGCAGCCCGAATTTCATGCAGAGAAATCTGCTGTGACATAAAGTGGTATAAAATAATAAAAAAAATATTGACTTGTAGACACCCCCAAAAAAACCCCCAAAAAACCCAAACCAAAACAAAGCAAAAAAAAAAACACACACACAGAAAAACAAACAAAAAAAACAAAAACAAAAACTAGATTAATAAAAAAGATAACTTGTCAAATTAAAAATAATAATATTCCATTTTCTCACAGCTTGAGTCCTGTTTTTTGTGGTTTCTTAATAAAAACCACCCATCATTCACACTATCTTTACTCAGGGAATGTCACTTCAAGAAGTCACAATCACTGTGTTTTTGTTTTTTTTAATCTGCGCGCTTTCTGTCTGTCAGTCTGTCTTTCTGTCTCTTCGCATGTCTATTATTTATACACACAGCAGGCTTACGCTATAGTTAATCATCCAGGACCACGTGCATCTTTTTCTTCGAGAAAGTGTCACTCTTTTAGGCCCACAAGTATACCCAGAAAATGGAATTAAATCTTAAATCAAATGATATAATTAAAAAAAACATCTAACACTTAATCAATCAGTTAGAACACGCTCACCTCACTCACTCACTCACTCACTCAACCATGCAGTCAATCATTTAATCACTCAATTAGTTAATTAACCGATCTATCAATCAATCAAAAATAACTGAGTGACCTTACATGATTACACAATTAGTGACTCTTTACAGAAATGTTGAACTTTTATGGAAGAATCTTGCTGTGACTGTAAGCTCTATATAAACCATAGAGAGAGGCTGGGGGGGGGGGGGGGGGGGGGGGGGGATAGGCCTTTATGCAAACCTTAGGAAGACACACAGTCTGCCATTCAATCCCTTCTGAAAGCCTCTCAAGTACCGAATCCTTACAATACTGTCCCCACACTTTCACAAGGATTTTTAAGTGGAGGGGGTGGGCATAATTTATAAGAGAGATAGGCAGAGGAGAGAGGGAGAAGGGGTAGAAAGATCAAAGGCGGGAACATTACTATCTCAGTTTTCAAAAGGGAAAGAAATCAATACCTGTTTAGAACTCCATTTTAGCTCAAGGTATGCAATTTTCCCTTTTTAGGATCTATCTGTGCCCCTTCTTTTCTAAAGAATTTTGTAAACAGAACACTTGAAAATCTGAGAAAGCAATTCCAAAAAAAAAGAAACCCAACAAAGAACG
Source organism: Stramonita haemastoma (assembly GCA_030674155.1). NCBI lineage: Eukaryota > Metazoa > Mollusca > Gastropoda > Neogastropoda > Muricidae > Stramonita > Stramonita haemastoma. The sequence continues at coordinate 5,912 of JASPKP010000559.1, read as the reverse complement.
AGAAAAGGATCAAGATTTTGAGTCGATACTTTGGCAATGATTTACGTTAGTGTCAACACATTTTATCGAACGTTAAATGGGTCTAAACACCTGAGCATCTTTAATTCAGGACTAGTATGTGCTAACAAACACATTGTGCCACATGTGGCTTAACTTGATACTTACTGTCACAGCTTTTTGAAAGATAAGAGAAAGAGAAGCAATCTGATTCACACACATACTTTTTTCTACATTTCCCTTTGTTTTTTAAAGCAAACTGGTTAAGAAAGTGGAGGGAAAGCAATGTTTCCACGAAGTACAAATGACAATGACAGCATTAAGTTTGTATTAAAAAAGATACTAAAGTAGAGCAATATCATTTACTACTGTATCATAAAATGCAGAAAATGATGGTAGTTTCAGTTCTGTATAAGTAAAGTGATGAGGGAGTGGCAGTTGAACATTATATTAGAAAAAAAAAGAGACGGATGGCGGTATCATGATTGTCAGAAAGGACATAGGATGTTGGCAATATTGTCACTGTGTCAGAAAGGACAGAGGTGGATGGCAGAATGTCACTTAGCTTACCCGGCCATTCTATTACTTTCTGCTGTCTGTACCGTCCACCTCTAGTCGTAAGAACAATCTAACATCTTCAGTTTTCCATAAAAGAGTTTCAGTCCCTCCTGATCATTACAGCCTCTCTCCCAAGAAACTCATCATTCTCGGTGACTTTAACTTCCATTTCGACAACAGTCTTCTCCTGATGTCAAGCGTCTTTTCTTTCCTGTCTCAACCACTCTCTTTCACAGCTTGTAAACGAACCAACACACAGATCAGGTCACATCTTATACTGGCTTTACCGATGCCTCACTAGACCTCATCACATCTATATCGTCACTAACGCACTTCTTTCTGACCAATTCTGCCATTCTCTTCTCTCTAAACATCGCTAAGCCTATCAAAAAGAAAAAGTGCGTTACCGTCGCAATCTCAAGGCCATTGATATTCCAACTTTCTCTTCTCAAGCTGCCCAACGCCTATCAGAAACCCTGAACATACTGGACACTTACTAAACAATACAATACGGTTCTTAGCCAACTGCTTGACGAGCATGCACCCCCTATGACCATTTTCTGCCTGATGGGCCCTGTGCTCCATGGTACACTCACGATATCCTGGTCGCAAAACGCAAACGCCGACAACTAGAGCGGCAGTGGCGAAAGACAAAAACTGAAATAAACAAACAGCTCTTTCAAAAACAAATTACAAAGTTAAAACCTTAATCCATTTCAGCAAAGACAAAATACTATTCCGCTCAAGTTCTTGATGCCACGTCTATGAAATCCCTTTTTTCCTCACCTCAACTCTTCTTGGATCTACAAAGGCAAGCCCTCTTCCTACTGTCCATAGCACTCTGAACTTCCCGCTATATTTTCTTCTTTCTTCTCTGACAAAGTCCGCAACATTCGTTCCAAACTGGATCAAACTTCTTTCCAACCTGTGCCTCCTGATCCCAATTTACAGGCACTCCTCTCCTTTTCTTCCGTCCAACAACCGAGAAAGAAATTCAGACAATTCTCAGAGAAATGACCATAAAATTATGCGATCTCGATCCTGTACCTGCTTCCCTTTTCACTCAGTGTATTCCACAGCTAATACCTACGATCACGAAAATAGTAAATTCATCACTTCTTTCAGGAAATTTTCCACCAGCTCTCAAAACGCTATAGTCACACCTCTACTAAAAAAGTACGATCTCGACCCTAACATTCTGAAGAACTATAGACCTGTTTCTAACCTAGTTTTATCTCAAAAGTCCTTGAAAAAGTCGTTCTCAGACAACTCAACAGCCATCTTCATTCCAATAACCTCCTTCCGCCTTTCAGTCTGCTATTGCGCCAACCACAGCACTGAAAACCACCCTAGTGCACACCTTAAATACGCTTCTACACGCTTCTGATACAGGAAAAAATTATCCCTTCTCATTCTTCTCGATCTATCTGCAGCTTTTGACACTATAGACCATTCAATTCTTCTCTCTCGTCTTCAAAAAACGTTTGGCATCACAGGCACAGCTCTCACATGGTTTAATTCATACCTTACCGATCGATTCCAAACAGTTGCAGTAAACAAGATTCAATCCAAACCTGTCAAACTGGAATGTGGGAGTCCCGCAGGGATCAGTTCTGGGCCCTGTTTTTTCACTCTATACACTGCTCCACTGTCACATATAATAAACCGTCATCAAATCAACTATCCTTTCTATGCCGTGACTCTCAGATTCTAAGCTGTGATACTCCTGAAATCTACCTTCTCTCTTGATAAATATGTCCTACTTGCCTTGAAGATATCCAAAACTGGATGATACAGAATAAATTACAGCTAAATGCAGATAAAAACTGAAGCCATGCTGGTAGGCACCAAACACAAACTTTCTTCCATTACTACAGCTTCAGTAGATTCGGCAATACTTCAGTCACTCTTTCCACTGCTGTAAAGTATCTAGGGGTTGTAATCGACAACACACTATCCATGCAAAAATTCATCAACCCAGACCTGCCAGTCATGCTATTATCAATTAATACGTATTAGTGCAATTCAAAAGTACCTGTCCACTGATGCAACATCTAAACTCGTCACGTCTCTGATTCTTTCACGTCTGGACTATTGCAATTCTCTTTTGGCTGGTCTGCCAGCATCATCTACCCACTCCCTTCAACGTATACAAAACTCCGCAGCTCGACTGGTCCTCAGAAAGAAAAAAATCTGAGCACAGTACTCCTCTTTGCAATCTCTCCACTGGCTGCCTGTGCCACAGAGAGTAAACTATAAGATCAGTACTCTCTGTTATTAATGTCTTTACAAAACAGCACCCTCCTACCTCTGTGAATGTCTTTACCGTACACTCCTTCTCGTTCCTCCCGCTCTGCTGCAGATACCTGCGCTTACAAATACCTAGATTCAATCAATCCACTGTTGGCCGTCGCTCTTTCTCTGTTTCTGGTCCAGTGATCTGGAACAACCTGCCTCTCTCCCTTCGTAAAAAGCCTACCTATGACACATTTAAATCCAGCCTCAAGACACACTTATTTCAAAGCTAAGACTTTTCCTATCCTGTTTCATCTTCTGCCCCTGCTCTCAACAGCCGAAATATCCACCCCCTGCCAAAGTGTTTTATACTCTATTGTGTGTTTATACTCTGTCTGTGTGTGTGTGTGTGTGTGTGTGTGGTGTGTGTGTGTGTGTGTGTGTGTGTGTGTGTGCATTGACTTCGTTAAAAATGTTAATTTGTTGTTGGCTGCATGCGCAAGAGAATTGGTTGAATGCAAGCGCTTTGATTTGTTTTTGCAAGATATAGCGCTATATAAGTTCCATTTATTATTATTATTATTATTATTATTACTATGTCAGAAATGACAGAGAGGAAGAATGACAGTATTGTCACTGTGTCAGTAAAGACAGAGGATGATGGCAATATTATCAATGTGTCAGAAAGAGTCTATGGAGGAAGGCAGTATTATCACTGCGTCAGAAAGGGAAACGGATAATGGCAGTATTTTTACTGTGTCAGAAAGGACGAGAGATGGTGGCAGTATCGTCACGGTGTAGAAAGGACAGAGGAGAATTGCTGTATTATCAGTATGTCAGAAAGGACGAAAGATGATGGCAGATTGTCAAAGTGTCAGAAAGGACAGAGGTGGATGGCAGTATCATCACTGTGTCATGGCACACGACATGTCGTTATTCTGAAACACTGCAAAACACATTCTGCACACATTCACATCTTCTTTGTTTTTGTTTCTACAAGGATCTATGGTTTATCATAAAAATTGTTCCAGCCATGTTTACTTCATCAATTAGCTGACTGACGTAACACTTGTTTCATTAAGTTTTATTTCAAGAAAAGCATTTTATAAACAACACAAAACTGTGTAGCTCTTTTGTAAGATTTCCGATGTGTTTGATTCCTATTATAATTTTGGATTGTTGTTTTGGGGTTTCAGTATACAATATTGCAATATAGTGCGCGCGCGCGCGTGTTTGTGTGTGTGTGTGTTCTGCGTGGTGTGTGTGTGTTGTGTGTGCTTGTGCGTGTGTGTGGTGTGCGGCGTGCGTGTGCGTGTGAGTGTTGTGTGTGGGTGTGTTGTGTGTGTGTGTCCACAGCTAGCTGCGCACGCCATTATCAACAGTTGAAAAAAAAACTAGTAATTTGCTCCTTGTGACTGGTTTTGTATGTAAGACTTCTAATGTTTCAAATATTACACGCTACACACACACACACAACACACACACAACACACACACGCGCGCGCGCGCGCGCACGCATGCAAACAAACACACACACATACAAACAAACGCAACACACATACATTTTAAGAGGGTCGCTAGAGGAATACTGTGAATAATGCATGTTTCTAAAAGCAGCTTAGGAGACAGACATTACGGTCACAATAAGCCATGAGAACAGACTGAGAATTAATTTGGAGCAAGGGAGGACAAAACACAAAAACAAGAAAACAAGAGCCCGAGAAATACACGGAAACTACACAGACTAAAACAGAACTCAAAATCAAAGGCAGACATTGCGATCAATGCACAAAATGTTTTTAACGGAGACAGACGAAAAAAGTAGAAAGAAAAGATAAAAAAAAGAGGAGAGTAAAGACATAGGCCTAAAACTTTTAGGAAGGAAAAGTTGACACAAAAGAAATTTAAAAAAGTGACATAAGAAAAATGACAAACGTAGAAAAAGGGTGTAAACACAATGAAAGAAGGCAAAACAAGGGCGGAAAAAAAAAAGAAAAAAAGGAAAAAGGGCAAGCAACGATTACGAAAAATGAAATGAAGAAAAAGTTTTAAAACGAAAAGCAATGAGAAGAAAGACGGAAAAAAAAAAAGAAACCAAAAAAAAAAAAAAAAAAAAAAATGAAAAAAACGAAAAGATAAAAAAGAAGGGATTAAGGTAACCCCAAAATAATTTTTAAAAAGTGTTTTTCATCTTGCCCAAAAATTTTTTTTCTGAAAATTTTAAGAACGTCAAAAACTCAGCCCCGTGGTTACAGAGCAGCAGCTGTGACCCTTGGTAAATGAAAAAATACTTGTTTTCCAAACACTCTAAGAAAAATGCCCCCTTTAAACCCCCGATTGCCCGGCAATGTATGAAAAAATCAGTTGGTCAGTGATGCTTTAAAAAAAAAAAAAGGAAAGTCATTAGTTAAGTTGGTGAAGGGAGGAAAAGGGAATGTGAGTGCATATTTGTAGGTACCCTTTTTTTGGGTTTTTAAAGTAATTGGGTTTTTTGCCCCTTTTTTAAATTTTTTTTTTTCTTCGTTGATGTAGACCCCCAAATTTTTTTTGTTATTGTCTTGTTAATTAATGTAGTTAAGATCTGAAACAGGGATCATTTTGATAAAACAAAGAAATAGTCAAGGGTTAAAATGAAGTCCTGCCCTTTTTTTTTTTAATTTTTTTTTTTTTTTCTTCAAACAAATATATATAGCCCCCATTGTTGGGTATGTTTCCCTTAATTTTTTCTTTTTTTTTTTTTCTTTTTTTTTTTGGGTTTTCGTTCTTTTTTTTTTCCAATCTCATATTTTCTTTTTTTTTCCGTCCCTTCTTTTTTTTTTTTGTGGCCTGGTACTACTGCAGTAATCCCCAGTATTGATGTTTTGAGGAGGATAGTGGGGGTATATTTTACTGAGAAAAAGGTATCGGTTAAGCTGGCCCCCAAACCCAGGGAAAACTCCCCTGCCAATATTTGACAGATCGATCAATGGCTGATCCCCCCCTTTAATAAAACAGAAAAAAAAATTCATCCCCCCGAAGGAGCTGAAGCAAAGACAAAATGCTTTCCAAATGGCCCCAAAACAAAAATTTTTGTACTGTCCCCCCCCTCACTCGATAGTCACCCCTGTCAACCCAAATGGTGTG
>JASPKP010000056.1:105000-107092 GCA_030674155.1 Stramonita haemastoma | reverse complement strand
CCTCAGTTCAGGGATATGGGGTTGTGCTTGTCTTTGGCGCAAAGCCTGGGTAAGTATGTTGGAGGGAAGCTTTTTCCCCAATGCAGCAGAACCCCCCTTCCCACCCCCTGGAATGATCCATTGGAAAGGCAATGACGGATACGAATGGTTCCATTTCGTCGGGGAGCCACCAGAATGTTGCCTTATACACCCCGAACCCCCCCTGGGGACCCCAAAACTCCCGTTTTTTTTAGGGTGGTGTCTAAACACGCCCCCTGTGTCGTTTTTTTCTTGATTTTGTCTTCGCTCCTCCCAGCGCCGAGGGCCCGGGTCTTGCGAAAGGCGGAACAGGGTTTTAAAAGTGTGCGCAAGATGTTCTGCGTGCGTTGCACATGGGGCTGGGGTTTGGTTCTCATCCGATTGCTAAATGACTTTCGGTTTATAATGTCAAAATTTTAACAAAATGTGTGGAATTTTTTATGGCGCTAAATTTTTTAAAAGAAAAAGTAATTAAAGTGATCATATCTTTGTTTTGGATGTTTATGTCCAGACTGATTTTCATTACATGTTCTGCATTTAAATTTGTTTATATGAATCTGTCTATTTATTTGTTATTCAAAAAAAAATGAATAAACAGTATGTGCTTTTGTTTTTTAAATTTAATCCTGTGTAAATGCGTTTTGTCAATTTTGTCATCTGTTTCACGGCCCCAAAATGACCTACTCTCTCAAAAAAAGGAACAGATAAAAGTTTTTGGCGCAAGTGTTCTGCGTGCTTGCAGCGGGGGTCTGCCCTTTTGTCTCATCTAAAAGGAATTTTTGGGGATGAAATCTGCGCTAAAGTTAAACTCCCGGGGGGAAATTCCCCCTTTACGAGATTCGAACCATTAACTCCAACGAATTTTTTTTTTTTAATGAAATTTCAGGCGGTGTGCCACAGAGAGAATGGTTGTCGCCACATCGCACCGCCACCCCTTTAATGCATTTTTTTCCTTGCTTGTAAATCTATCATCATGACTTCGTGTCTCTATAAAAAAAAATGTATCTCTTCCCACAAAAGTAACCCAAGATATTTTTCATATTCTCTTAAAAGTTCTTTTACATGCCAAAAACGCATTATACAGTTTGCGGTTTATCAATTCATACGAAAGACTAGCAATCAAAAGCCCTATTCACACCCTGGTAGTGAGGAGAGAGAGAGGGGGGGGGGGGAGGTTGGGAGGAAGGGTGGTAAAGATTGTTTACAGGTGGAATCGAACATGGGACCACTCGGGTTTTTTTTTCAAAGCATTATTTTGTGTTACAGCTAGACAAAAGGGTGGGTGGGTATAAGGCTCTTAGAAATCCCTGGCAGGACACATTCATTATTCATAGCGCATGGATTAGCAGTGGCGTTCTAAAAACATTTAGTTGGGAACAAACCATGGGGCTACGGAGCACTGTCCTTTAGTGACCATGGTCCCCAAAGGGCTGTAGGTTTGTTCCCAATCCAGGTTTCACAGTCTCTAGGCAGAACGACGTGTGAATTATTGAGTGCTTTTGGGGGGGGGGCTTTTGTTACACCTGTGTGGGTCTCACTTACGCTTTTCTCTCTTGTGTTTGTGACGCTGTTTTTTTGTTGTTGTTTTTTTCTCCAGAAATTCAAGTTCTCTGTCTCTGTATCTCTCTCTTTCTGTCTCTGTCTGTCTGTCTGTCTGTCTGCCTCTATTTCTCTATCACTCTCTCTCTCTCACTCAGATGACAATGTTATCAAAACTGCATACACACGGGGACCGGATGAAAAAAAGCACATGATTGCTTACTCTGTTATCCTCGATATAAAAGAATAAATAAATAAACTCTTTCTATCTGTCTGTCTGTCTCTATCTGTCTGTCTGTCTGTCTGTCTGTCTCTCACTCGCTCTCTGTCTATCTGTCTCTCTCTCACTCTGTTTGTCTGTCTGTCTGTCCGTCCGTCTGTCTGTCCATCTCTCTCTCTCTCTCTCTCTCTCTCTCTCTCTCTCTCTCTCCTCTCTCTCTCTCTCTTTCTCTCTCTCTCTCTCTCTCTCTCTCTCTCTCTCTCTCTCTCTCTCTCTCTCTCTCTCTCTCTCTCTCTCTCCTCTCTCTCTTATCTC
>JASPKP010000056.1:92500-95000 GCA_030674155.1 Stramonita haemastoma | reverse complement strand
ATGATGACCTCACGGCCGCCATGTTAATTAAAGAAAACAGGCCGATGAAAGACTTGTTTTTCCACTACCCTTGGGGAGGCAACTCTTACGACAGCAATCTAAGAACTTACAGCCCCGGCAGTCTACTACGACACAAGGGAAGTAAGTTTGCGAGTATAGTAGTTATTTAACTCCCTTCTAAGGTAGATGGAACATTTGGGTAAGATTACACACAAGGATTAGACTCTGGTGCGTTTCTTTCTGTCTTCATAATTTTATTATGATAATCACTCTTGCTTTCGTAATGCACGTTTTAAAGCATTCACAGAAATTAAAATAAAGAACTAATTTTTGTAAAAGACTAGTCCCTGACTCAAAACTTGGGACAAAATGAACAAATTTGGTAGGTTTCATTTATTTTTTTGTTTTCAGCAAACACTGTAACCCCCTCAGCCCTTGTCATCTGCTGGCTGCCCCACCACAGTGATGCATGCGCAGGGTCAACACTGTAGGAACACAAGCAATCTTTATGTGATGATGTTTCCAACTTTTTCATCCCTACCTGGTGTTGATCTATGGCCTCAGCCCCCCCAAAATAAGTACACGGTACACATTTTTCATACTTTAAAAAATCTGTGAAAACCAACAAACATGTTTCTGACTGGCGCTCTATACATGACTCTGCAAGCTAGCCCTTATGTGTAGCCGAAACAGTGCGTTGTATGTGCTACGTGTCACTGTTCATTGTTTGTTTTTTTCGATTTATTTTTTCTATTTTTTTTTCTTTTTTTTTTTCTCTTTCTCGAAAAGTGAAAATATAAATGAAATAAAAGCGCTGCAGCAGATTTTACTTCGTTTGGTTTCTCTGATTTGGTTTATTTTGGTTTATCTTATTTATTTTTATTTTTTGTTTTTACTTGGTTTGGCCAATTGGTTTATGATGTGTAGTTTATTTGATTATTGTTTGGTTTCGTTTGGCTCCATTTATATAATTATGGATTTATTTGTTTTGATTTGGTTTACTTTATTTGGTTTTGATTTTATTTGACTTGATCTTGATTGATTTATATTTTGATTCGGTATTATGTTCGATTATCGTCGTGTTGTTGTTGTTGCTGTTGCTGTTGTTGTTTAACTTCATTTTCGTCATACTTTTTTTTTAAGAGTTTTGTGCGTGAAGTTAATGTGACAGACAGCCCTCACGTGGCCCCTGGGGTGAGCAAGGCAGTGGGAACAGGAATGGGTCTGTTTGATTAATTAATAAATCGATGGTTCTTTCTAGCCCCTGTTTGGGGGGTGTGTGTGTGTGTGTGTGTGTGTGTGTGTGTGTGTGTGTGTGTGTGGTGTGTGTGTGTGTGTGTGTGTGTGAAGTGTGTGTTGTGTTGTGGTGTTTTGTTTTGTTGTAGTGTGTGTGTGTGTGAGTTGTGTGTGTGTGTGTGTGTGTGTGTGTGTGTGTGTGTGTGTGTGTGTGTGTGTGTGTGTGTGTGTGTGTAAGTGTAAGTGTAAGTGTGTGAGTGTGAGTGTGTGTAAGTATGTGTGTGTTGTGTGTATGTGTGTGTGTGCGCGCAGGCGCGAGCAAGCGTTTTAATGGTTTGAGGCTGCGTCCATTGGTAGTTATCGAATCTGAAGTTCCGGTTCAGGATCGATCGTAGATGAAATAGGTGGTGGTGGTGGTGGTGGTGGTGGTGGTGGTGGTGGTGGTGGTGGTGGTGGTGGTGGTGGGTGGTGGAAGTGATGGCGGTGGTGTTGAGAGACCACAGGTGAATTGAAGATTGCTATTGACATTCGATTTAATTCATTTTGTTCGTTGACAAGTCGAAGATTGCTAACTATTGACATTCGATTTCATTCATTTTGATTGTTGACAAGCCGAAGATTGCTAACGATTGACATTCGATTTCATTCATTTTGATTGTTGACAAGCCGAAGATTGCTAACTATTAACATTCGATTTAATTCATTTGGATTGTTGACAAGCCGAAGATTGCTAACGATTGACATTCGATTTCATTCATTTTGATTGTTGACAAGCCGAAGATTGCTAACGATTGACATTCGATTTCATTCATTTTGATTGTTGACAAGTCGAAAGATTGTTGTTGTTACTGTCGTGTGTAGCTTCGTTTTAAAATGCCTTTGTGTGTGTGTGTGTGTGTGTGTGTGTGTGTGTGTGTGTGTGTGTGTGTGTGTGTGTGTGTGTGTGTGTGTGTGTGCGTTGCGTGCGTGTGTGTGTGTGTTTGTGTGTGTGTGTGTGTGTGTGTGTGTGTGTGTGTTGTGTGTGTGTGTGTGTGTGTGTGTGTGTGTGTGTGTGTGTGTGTGTGTGTGTGTGTGTGTGTGTGTGTGTGTGTGTGTGTTGTCGCTGTCGATATAGTGTTAACGACAACAATTATATAGTAGTGAAAGCAATACTTAATACAATGATGTGATTCATGATAATATAAATAATAGAAATAAAACTGACAAGAATGGTAATGATGATGATAATCCTCCTCCTCCTTATTATTTTCATCACCATCATCAT